>JAKWJD010001756.1:3449056-3636556 GCA_027705065.1 Solanum peruvianum | reverse complement strand
CATTGGAAAAGGATAATGCCCAAGGCATCAACAAGCCGAAGAATTGGACTTGTCCTGTGCGACTTGCGTCTAGCATGCACCTCGCCATCTCAAAAGTTATTTGGGGCATACTTGGGAGGGTTCTCCAGATGCGCAACCCACTTCGATACCCGGTAGCGCCGTTTTTCAGTCAATTTTGACATGTCTAAAAGACCCAATTCTTGTAGGGATTTTTTTTGTAACTTAGGGGATGTTTCAATAAATATTTTTAGGTCATTTTAAAACCCTTTCCCAAGCCATAATCCCAACACCCTTTCAGAAATCAAATTCCCAAAGTTCTCTTCTCTTCCAAAGAAAACCCCGAAACCTCCGTTGAAGACAAAGATCATGAACAAGTTGTGGTTTTGGATTCATGGGATTTTTAATTTATAAGGTATGGTAATCGTTCATCCCTAGATAACAATTCACCTCTGGAATCCTTTCAAAGACAAAAATTTTCAATTTTCAATTTAGCCATGGGTTCATTCTCAAATTTATTTGGAAATCATTCTAATGATGAATTTATGTTAAGCTACTGATTTTATGATGAATTTATATCCAATTTTCTGAAGAACCCATGATCCTCCTAATTTCTCAAATTAGCCTATAATATGGGTCTTGTGATCTTTATTTCATGTTTATAGAGTTGTGATTAGATTGTATTGAATTGCTTATCTCAATTACTTTCTATATCAATTGAATATGAATTGTGGAGAGATAAACAAAAATTATAATTAGCTTGGAGATTTAATAAGTTGACTATTTCTTCTAATTAGGCTAGAATGTACATTGAATTGTGTGTATTGGCATGGTCGACTTATGGTAGCGGTGTTTACTTTCTTGTACATGTTTATGTATTATGATCATGGACTTGAAGGCATTATATGCACGGTGAATTTATATGATAATTTCCATGTTTAGAATGTTCAAGGATTTAGCGTTGATTCTAATTATTATGTTCTAAGTGAATTGATGTTATGTTATGTATTTGAATATCAATCCAAACTAGTTATATGATCTAGGCATGTATGATGTTATATGTATATGTGTAATTAACATGTTAGGGTTAGGTTGTCTATATGGCTAGTGATGAAGAATATACTTGTAGCATGACCCCTACCTATATGAACCCTATATGAATGTAAAATTGAAGTATGATAGGAGTCTTCTATTCAATTGTTGAATCTGTAATTGCCTCCTATCATGTAATGAAAGCATGTGTAGTCAATAGTCTTTAATACTCTATATCTGTTAGACTCAATACTTGAGGAATGTTGTACATGTGTTGTAATAATTTGAGGGTAGCTTCCTAAATGCTATGTCATAGCCATTATGTGATCATATTGACCAATGTACTCACACACTTCATGCATATCTATGAGTAGGGTAGATTTGTGATGACTAAGGAAAGGATATTTCTCCTATGCATCATTACCTATTTCTATGTGTAAGACCCCAAAAATGAGTTAGGGTGTCTAAAACCTAACATGTTTGTCTTAAGGTTCTAAGGTCCTAAAATGTCTTATAATGTGTGTAATGCCCTAAAGCAAACTAAGGTGAACTAGATCCTCCTGAGTGTTTCTTGAGTTAATTTGACGTTAAAATGAGTTAATTTAGTATTCTTTGGCAGTGTGTGAATTTTTGTTAAGTTTGGAGGTCAAACGTCTAAAAACGTCCATGACGTTCGAAAGGTGTGACTTAGATAGCTCTTGTGTGTCTTGATGTGTTTCAGTTATTTTTATAATTTTTTAATAAAAATGATTTGAAATGTTACTAATAGATGACTTAGCTTAGGGATTTAAAGTCCGAGTACAACCCCACCTAGGACCCACAAGGGTCCCTAGATGAATGTCCCTAGACTTGGACCAAACTGCAAAAACAGTGACCAACCGATGACCCAAAGGATGGTTCGTTCGTCCCCCAATGGTCCGTCGACCAAGGGCATAGATTGTCCCTCTAAGGAAGGATGGTCTACTTGCAAATGGTGCTGAGTCTCAACCAACGAGACCCTACCAACGGTCCGTTCTTTGACAAACGGTCCGTTGGGTTGCCCGTTGTTGAGACTGCCCAAAAGCTGTAAAAGGGACTGCCAAGACTTGGGGTGTTTGGTAAAATCACCCCAAGTCTTTTATGAGCCTAGGATTTTTATTTATGGTTTATTAAATATATTAAAGTGTTCTAAACCCTAATACCTCATTTCAGACCCCTCTTCCTAAAATCCAAAACCCGTCTCCATTAGAAGACTCTCTCAAGTAACCATGGAAGCTAGAAGTCTAGAAGGAACTAGTAGGGATGTTGGTGGTCGTTTCATCATCAAAAATAATTGGTATTACTTCAATGTGAGGAATGGTATATAGCATTGAACTCTCTTCCATTAAAGGAGATCCTTTTTAAAAGACTTCAAAAAGAGTTTTCAACCCTAATTTCATCTATTTTTAACTCTAAATATAGGTCTTGCATGAAAACATTTTGAATGACTTCATATTGATTTTTCTAATGTTTGTTGATGATTATAAGGTTAAGACTTCAATGAAATAATGTTAAAGTTTTTGATTTACTGTTGTCTTAAGAAATAGGTTGAATGAGCTGAGTTTTGTCATCTTTGTACTTTTGCTTCGTTAAGTTGTTATTGATGTTTAGCTACAGCCCTAAGGGCTAATTTATGATGAATTATTGAATAAAATGATATAGGTGATGGAAGATTGGATTAAAGGTTAAGTTGGTTACGATGATTAAGCTTTAGTTATCAAATACTCTTGAGTTGTATGATCCACCTTCTTTGTGGCGGTGTTTACTTAAATTTTATGAATGTGAAGTTACTAGTTTATTGTGAATGAGGATATTAAGTCTTGTTATGTGAAGTAAGATGATAAATATGTCATTCTTGTAAAATGTTCCTTATAAAGTGATTATGTGAAGTAGACTAGAGTGTATGCTTGAATAAAGTTATTCTTGTTGATTGTTTTATGAAGCTTATTATGAGAAGTATGTTTAGGATTATGTATAAAGGACTTATATAATTATGTGAAGCAAGTAAAGTGTGTGACATTATTAATGAAGGTCTAAGCATGTATATAAGTTAAATGTAAATGAAATGATGCTTATATGAAAGGTGTGCTCACATGTACACACACTCACACTTGAATGAATGAATGAAACTAAGTTAAGTCCTAAAGGGGAGTTTTGGGATAAACACTTTTCGTGAGTTAAGGTGAATTGTTTAGTAGCAACCCACTACATCCCATGAGATTTCTAAGATAGGTTGGAGGATGAATGCCCTTCGTGAGTTGACATGTGGTGGTCACTGGTTACCCTTAACCTATAGTTTATAATGTTTAGAATCAATGGGAAGTTATGCCTAACACTGAGATTATATGAAGAAGGGGTGGTTATACTTCGTGAGTGGAGATTTTGTATTCCAATGTACCTCTTGAGAGGAGTACTTCTCGCTTGTAGATGCTAGGAAAGAATTGTTAGAAATACATAACTTATCACATTGCATGCGAGATGCTAGGAAAGAATTGTTATAGTTAGAATTATCAAGTTATGAACCTGTGGGGAACAAATAAACCCTAATTACTTTTATTATTTGATTAAACTTCAACATTTGAAGCTGTTAGTTGTCTACTTTAATTTTCGCTAGTTTTGTTTCATTTATTCAGAAATAGAAAATCCCCCTTTTATCATTTTTGCTTTCCAAGGAAGTAATTGACTGAACAATACTAATAATTGATTGAAGTTAAGTCTAAACTATTTTCCTCGTGGGAACGATCCTAACCTCATTAGTTGGGTTATTTACTTGACATGACCGCTTCACTTCTTATTTGAGAAGTATGTTTGAGCGTATCAAATTTTGGCGCCGCTACCGGGGAAAGTAGCTTTTAGATTAACTTAAACTTATTACTATAGTTTAGTCGATATTTTCTTAGTTTTACTTTGTTTATTGTTTTTGATTCTTGCAGAACCATCTTCATTGTATTCCAAATACATGGAGAGGAAGAGAACCCTTGTTTCCCAAAGATCACGAATTAGAGCGTACACTTCGCAACATGAACTGAAACTTGGGAATTAACGATGATAATCCAAAAAAGAACATCCCAGCTCTGCTTGATGTTCATAGTCATTTGCTACCCGATACTCCGGGTGAAAACAAACAGAGGGGACAAAATCCCGCTCCACGGCCCCAAGAATACTACAAAGTCTATGGAAATATAGAAGACTCTGATGGGCTACTTGTTTTTCCCCCTCTACCACCAGGCAACACTTTTGTGGTAACTAGTAGCCTTATGCAAATGCTCACTACCAGAGGTTTGTTTTCAGGGCTACCTTCTGAGGATCCACATGCCCATTTATCTAAGGTACGGGCAGTGTGTAAAAGTTGTGTAGGTAGGCCTAACTTGGACTTGATTGAAATAGGGATAAGAGTGTTTCCTCTCTCACTGACGGGAGAGGTTGTTATATGGTTCACTTAGCTCCTTTAGTACTCAATTTTCACTTGGAACAAACTAAGGGACGTTTTCTTAGAACGCCCTACTACCCGTTCTCCAAGAAACTAAACCACAAAGACAGTGAAAAACTTTGTGGCACTACTAGAAGAGTCAGTTAGTAGTTCTTGGGATAGATTCACCTCGTTTTTTAGAAGCGTCCCAAATCACCGTATAGATAATGAGTCACTAGAGGAATACTTCTATCGGGGACATGATGATAATAATAAAGTGGTGATAGACACTATAGCAGGTGGATGTTATGGGGAGTGTCCTTATGCTGAGATTGCTGAAAAGTTAGAGATAATCTCCCGGAACAATAGAGCTTGGAGTACTAGGATGTCAGAATACCTGGAGAAATACCTTCGCAGTACAGTCTACTCACAACCCAGCCACAGATGATATTCGTGAAGAAATGGCTCAGATGAGAACTGAGTTTGGGTTGGTATTAAAGAATTTCACTGGGGGTGCAGAAAAGATAAACACAGTTAACTACTTGTCTAAACCACCACCACCAAATGATGAATGTTATTATGCGGAGGATTCCTATGCGGTAAAGGAGATGACGGGGCATTTCCGACCGAGTGCCCAAGGCTTAGATCAGGATAATTAGCGCCAAGGTCAAGGGAACCAAGGTCGTATCTATGGTAACTATAACCGTGAGGGTCATTATGTTCGAGATGGAAACTACAACCGCGACAACAACTTCAACAGGGGTAACTACGGTAACAGAAATGATAGGAATGGGCCCTATGTCCCTCCTCAAAATCGTGAAATTACTCTTAGGGATGGTGGAGATAGTATAGCGCGAGTTGAGGATATGTTGCACAAAATGAGGAGGAGGTTCGATGCTACTGATGAGCACATTAAAGAGTTAAGGAGTGATTTAGCAGGTATTGGGCGAAACGTCGATACACATGCAATATCGATTAAGCAGATCGAGTTGCAAATGGCCCAATTATCTGCAACTGTGAACACACGGAAATCGGGCACTCTTCTTAGCAACACTGTCCAAAATCTAAAAAATGATGCACACTGTATGGCAATCACTACTCGGGGTGGTAAGCAAACCATTGACACACCTATGTCGTCTAATGAGGAAAAGTAGATAAAGGATAATGATAAGGTTGTAGATGGTAGTGGTGAAGCAGAAAAGATCACATTAAAAGATGCAAAAATCCTTAAAAAGGTAATTCCCATGCCTAGACCCCCCCACCTTTCCTCAGAGATTAGTGAAAAAGACCGCGGATGGTAAATATTTGTGTTTTTTAACAATGTAAAAGCAGCTTTCTATCAATGTTCCTTTGGTAGAATCTATAGAACAAATGCCCGGTTATGCCAAGTTTATGAAAGATCTGGTTACAAAGAAAAGATCGGTCACTTTCGAGGAGGATAATAGAATGCAGCATTGTAGTGCTATTACTACAAGATCTCTCGTACAAAAGAAAGAAGATCCGGGTGCGTTCACTGTTCTTTGTACAGTCGGGTCATTACATTTTGCGAAAACATTATGTGATCTGGGGGCAAGCATAGATCTCATGCCCCTCTTGATTTACAAGAAGATGGGTTTGGATTACCCAAAGCCCACTGCGATGCGGCTACTTATGGCTGATCGAACAGTGATAATTCCTATAAGGATATTCCACGATGTGCTAGTAAAAGTGGAGTCATTCATATTTCTGGCAGATTTTTTTATTCTTGACTGTGAAGTCGATTTTGAAGTGCCTATTATTCTATGGAGGTCATTCCTTGGTACGGGTAGAGCCTTATTTTATATAGAAAAGGGGAAGATATAATTTTGGTTGAACAATTAAGAAGCGACCTTCAACATTTGTAGGTCCATGAGGCAGAGTGGTGAGCTCAAATCAGTATCTGTTGTATCCTACAAACAAAAGATGAAGAAGGATAATGACCTAAAAAGTGAAAAACGAGAGTTTATGGTCAGGGATTTTGTGTTTTTAGACAGTTGTAGGTTGCGTTGGCTTCCGGGCAAGTTCAAGTCCAAATGGACTGGCCCTTACTTTATTACCCAAGCATTCCCTCATGGAGCAGTTGAGTTAGAAACCAAGGAGGGAGTGCGGTTTAAGATGAATGGAGAACGAATAAAACTCTATTTTGGGCATATTGCATCGGTGAATGAAGTGATAGAGGCATACCATCTTGATGAAGGTTGAATAATCAAGTGTCCTCAATTGTGCCGCGACGTTAAATCAGGGCGCTTGTTGGGTGGAAACCCAATACTTATAGGTTTTTTCTATTTAGTAATGGTAGCATTTTCTACTAATGGGTTTTAAATTTGCACGTACATCACCAAGAAATTCTGCAGAAAATTACTCTGCAGCAGTCCCTGACGAATAGATCGACGGCCCGTCCCGGTTGCGACAGACTGTCGCATGAATCCGGCGTGCCAGGTACGTCTTTCCGTTATTTTCAAAACTAGGGAACATGCGACAGAACCAACAATGGACCTTCGCAACTTCGACGAACAGTTATTGGGGACTCGTCGCGTCATTAATGAAGCGTACTCGACTTGACCCAGCTGGGTTTTTTTAAAAATTCAACATTTAAAACCCCCACCCCTTCATTTCACCCCATTCCTTCCCTCTTTATCCCATTTCCCTCCCTTTCCCACTTCCAAAGATCCTAACCCCCCTCTCTTACAACCGATCATTTACCCAAATTCACCAACTACAAAACTTCACTATCTACTAGTCAGAGTCTGACGTTGTGGGTCTCAACTTGATCACCAAGTACCTTCCTCTCTTGTTTTTCTCATATTCTCATGTATGTGTCTCAGATTTCTACCCATTTGCACTGCATTTTCTTTTATCAATTAGTACTAGCCTAGTTCTTATTGTTGGGTTCATTCTTTAATACAAATTCTGTCTGACCTAGGTTGAGAATCCTCAAAATGGCCATGTTAAAACTCTAGAAATAGGTGCTTTAGCATAGCTAGTTTACTAGGTATTTGGGTTAGACAACTATAGGTTAAAACACTAACAATTCCATTTGGGTCATAGGGGATGAATGGGGCATCCCCAGTTCTGTCACTGAATGACAGAACGAGACCCCGATGACGGACCGCCGTTCTAATGACGGACCGTCATTGGGTCCGTCCCAACATCCCTAACACCCCACTATCCAATTCTCTACAAGTGTCCACCAACGGTCACATATAACGAACTACCGTTCCCACGACGGTCCGTCCATTACAACCGCTCTGGTTGTCAGAAACCTTATTCCTAAGGGTATCTCATTTTTTCTAAGTGTCCTCCAACTGATACATGCGACGGACCAACATACCTTCGATGATACGTCCTTCATGACCGTTATGAGGATTAGAGACCCCTCTCCTAAGGGTTTCCATACTTTTCCAAGTGTCCTCTAATAGACAACTATGATGTACAGTCATACCCTCGACGGTCCGTCCTGCATATACAATCATACTGGTCAGAGACCCCTCTCCTAAGGGTCTCCACATTTTTTTCAAGTGTCCTCTGACAGACACCTATGATGGACCATCATACCTGTGACGATCCGTCCTACATATGCCGTCATAATTGTCAGAGACTTTCCATCAAGGTTCTCCACATAAATATAGTTTAAGTAAGGCATGATGGACCCCATGAAGGTCCGTTGTACTCACGACGAGCCTTCACCTGGTCCGTCGTGTTTCACTGTTACTATAGAAATGTAATTACATCTTAACTTTTTTATTTAGTTTGTGTGGTTTTGCTTGTCTTGTTTGCTCCTTCTAGTACTAATATTGATTCTTTACAGGTACTATTTATTATGGCACCAAAACAAGATCGAGTCTACGCATGCGCGCGATCAAAGTCTATCACCACATCTACCCGCCTGCTCATTGGCTCTTATTATGAGCGTGAACCCAAGTACGTGCCCCCAGGCACTTCCACCCCATCCTAAGATGCACGTGCTGCCAAAGCCACACCCAAAAAGGTGACGTTCGGCATAGTCACTGCCTCCTAGTCAGATGAGGAGAGCACACTTACCGGCACACCTTCTAGGTCAGCTACCAATGAAGAAGGAGTGTCTGGCTCCTTAGGAGTTTCGTAGTCGGAGGAAGCCTCTGGATCTGCTGAGGTCCCTGCACCCGCCACCGCTGCACAATCTGCCTCGTCTGATGACGATTACAATTCAAAATCCACAACCGGCTCACCGACTCGTGCTCTCACCCCGGTTGCCCAGCAGCCCAACCGATGGTTTGTCGACAGACAATATCAAGTTTATTCCGATGCAGAGTTCCTGAATGACAAAGGAGTCATGACACAGACACTAACATTGGAGCGGCGGTTCCTTATGGGAAGTCTCCCGACTATGCCAGAGATCCACAATCTCTTCACCAGACATCAACTTGAGTGGACAGCGCGTCCGCTGGGACGTTATAGTGAAGAGTTGTTCCGAGAGTTCTACGCCTCCTACGTAGCTACTCTCCAATCACATATTAATAGGCGGGCTGCTCCCGCCAAGCAGGCCCCACTGGAGCATGTCTGAGTATATGTAATTCAAGTTGATATCTCCCTGTCTTCCATCCGCCGGTATCTATACGACGAGAATATTGATGCCAACCGGACCCCTCTCACTGCCAATTTTTACTACCGGTGGTAAATTGTAAAAGATGGCCAATTCTTGCGTGATCCATCTCTGAGAGAGACCATGAAAAGGTGGATGGCCCTTCACTTGTCCGTTGATGGAGAGGGTGCTGACTGGGTGACTGAGCTGAAGGGAGCCATCAAGAAGGCTAACCCGACCTTCACGTCGATGTTTTTGTGGTTGATTTTCTGCCACTGTCTTTCCCCCATAGCCGCTGATAGTATGGTCACATAGGATCAAGCAATATTGATGGAGGCGGTGATAGCCGAGTTTGAGGTGTATTTTGCTTGGCTTCTACAGGCGTTCATGCACGAGAGGGCTTTTAAGGTCACAACTACTTAACATTTCCCGTGCATGATATTTTCTCTATGCATGTCTGTAGGTGTGACTATATGGCACGTTGATCAGCTCAAGACCCCACTGGGCACTGCTGATATCGGACTCATTAGGAATGAGGCCAATGAGTTGTCTCCACGCAGAGGGTCCCGTCCAAAGTTGCCTGCACTTGGTGACAATCTGGCTGATACGGTAGCACAGGCCCGTACGGCTACGCAGGAGGCTTCCACTAACACTACCCCGGTCGATTCTATTATGGGTAGTAGCACTGCCCCGAGCTCCTCTCGCTCATCCCCTTTCCCCGCTCTAGTCCCGCTTGCTAGGGTCCAGAAGTTAGAGGCACAAATGGCTACACTTCTGCATCACATCCAACCTTTGATGCAGAGGTTTATTGTTGAGGAGAAGAGATCTTGGAGCGGAGAATGGTCCCGCACACAGAGCGGAGGATCGATGAGGTTCATCAGTGCTTGGACGGTTTAGAGTTGCGGGTGCTAGCCCGGCCATCCCCTTAGGTGGATGTGTCGACCCTTCAGGCTGCGCTCGACAGTCTTCACGCATACATCAATATGATCTTAGAGGCTAGGGTGCCTGAGTCTGAGGCCCCTTCTACAGAGACTGCTGAAGACACAGTGATGGAGGCCCTATTCGCCATTTCAGAGATTCCACAACCTCCCCCTCGACATAATACCAAGAGGCATAGGGGTCGAGAGAAGGATGAAGCTCGAGGACAGAAGAAGGAGCGCCGTGAGATTGAGGCTGCGAGGAGAGCCTCGCTTGCTAATGAGTAGGCGCGTCAGATGAGAGCAGTAGAGTTAGCTGCTGGGGCGTCTAGATATAGAAATGTGGAGATAGTGGGAGGCACTGCTGATAGTTTTGTTGATAATGAGGACACTACTGAGGGTGCCCAGATTACAGAGGTAGTGGGTTCCGGGGAATCGAACCCACCGACTTGCTGATGATTGGCACATTGCGCCCCAGGTTTGCTTTATCTACCACTCTTATACTTAAATTTTTTTAAGCATTTGGGACAATTGAATGTCTTTTTGTTGGGGGTGGGTAAATGGAAAGTGAGTGCTAGGGTGAAGTCTGAGTAGCCCAATTCACTATCCTCTTTTGGGTTTTTTTTACCTGTGTTCTTTTTCCACAAGAGACTAATTATTTTTTTATCTGTTTAACAGGCATGTCGATATCTTTTGTACATAGTTTAATTCTGAAGCATGATGGGAAAATGATATCCTGATAAAATGAAAATGATGCATGACTAGGAATAGTAGTTGATAAATGTGTGGCTCTAAGCATGACATAGAGTTACACCACTGCATGACTCTAAGTCTTAAATTTGAACTAGGTGTCTGATAATCTGGTAGAGTAATGAGATGTCATGTGAGTGTGGCAAAGATTTGAATACTCCACTATTTGTAATGAGCTAGAAATTTCCTTGTTAGTCTTCTAAAAGCAAGTTGTAATAGACAATCAGGAAAGGATCATAGGCCCTTATTCAATAAAGTCCATTTTTAGCCTAAATAAAAGAAAACCAAATGAAATTAATCCTTCTTTGATCCAAATGATTTGAGCTTAAACTAGACATTTCTTTTTCACCCCAACTAGTCTTTTCTGAGAATAATGTGTCGGCCCTTGTCCCTCCTTGGACATATTCACCTCATCTTATGCCAAAAGTATAAGTTGAGGGTGGATAATGCATTAAACAACCCTTGTTTATGGCCCTGACTCAACTTTGGGTATTGTGTACTTCGACTCATGACAAATCCATTAGTTGAGGGTGGCTATTATGAGGAATGCTCTGGAAAGTGAGGTTGAAAGAACAAAGAGAGAGAAAGAACAAAAGTAAAGTGACTCAAGAATCAGTTAAAAAAATACAAGAAAGAAAAGAAGAGAGTCACTTACACAAATGAACAAATAAGGGAAAATAGCAAGGTACAAGAATATGGGAAATTGGGAAAATGATGAAAAGAGGTATGTTTAGCTGATATGTAAAGGAGGGAAACAAGTCAGTAAAGTATACCTAAATATACCGTACCTACCCTAAGCCTATGTTACGAGCTAAGAAAGTCCTATCGTGATCCTAAGAGTTATATAACGAACTTAAAGCAGTGAAAATAACATCAAGCTTATGGCAATAGGTATGAATGATTGTGAATTTGTTTTGAGAGTGAGTGTTGAAAAGTAATCCTTATACTCAAACTGAAATCATTGTGTGAAAATGAGAATTTTGTATTGAAGTGAGGACAATAGTTGCAATACCAAAAATATCAGCACCTCAGTGAGAAATTGAAGAGGATAGGTGTTAGTGCATGGTGAGTCTGTGACATGGTCTGATTCCACATAATTCAAGCCTAATAGTGATAGCATGTATAAATGTGATGAGATTGATTGGAATTGATAGACAAATGATTGCAACGGATAAAACATGGATACTATTGTACAAAGATTTTGTATTGAGTGATAGTGCGTCGCTTGAGGACAAAAAAACGAATTTAAGTTGAGGGTGTTGATTTACCGTGGTTTCACGAGATTTTTAATGCTTTTTCCTTAAGTTTAGTGTGTCCAAAAGACTTTTTGTACTAATTTTTATGTAAGTTTCTACTTATTTGTAGGAAATTTGTCTAAAAGATAAATGCAGAGGTTTTTGAGCAAGAAATACAGAAAAATACCACCTACGGAGGTTGTGACGGTTTGTCGTGCTCCTGACGGTTTGTAGGTGGCATCGTAGTGCAGCTGCTGAAGAAAAATAAGGAATTCTTACCATGTGTGGGCTTACAGAGTGCGTGACGGACCGTCTTAGCCATGACTGTCCGTCCTGCTAGTTCATCATGAAGATCATAGAAGTAGTCCCAGTACCCAAATTCCAAGAGTTTCAAGTGTTTCGGAACGGAGACCCTCGACGGACCGTTGTGCCTTTGACGATCCGTCATACTTGCTGTCGAGGGTAATGAAGAGAGGAGAAGAATAAATTGCACAAGTATGGGACGACGGAATCCATGACGGCCCGTCGTGCCACGATGATTCTTCGCGATGTCCATCGATCCCACCGCGTTTTGACAGATTTCAAACAAATAGAGTCCTTATTTAATAAGGTTTTTATTTTTATAATAGTCCGAAGAACCTCATTTTTGGGGTTAGACTCTTGATTATTTTTTAAACTCTTTGTTAGACTCTTGAATATTTTTAGACTCTTTGTTAGACTCTTGATTATTTTTTATACTCTTTGTAAGACTTTTGGTTATTTGAGCTTCTTTTGTGGATAGACTTGGTGATTATTATTACACTTTTGGAGAATCTTTAGTATTTAATTAAATGCAGTAATTGATTTTTGGTGATTTTTGTTGATTAATCAAGTGAACTTTTGGATTTTACTCTTTCTCATTGAAGTAAGCGCATGAATTCTTATATTATATATTTGAATATTGTGATTATGAGTATGGGTAACTAAACTCCATAACTAGGGTTGTGGGAACCATAGGCGAATAATGAGGTAAAACCTAACTAAAATAACAATTCTAGAATAGTGTTTTGCATGTATTGATAATTCTTTCGCTTAGAAGTCTTTTTAACGAATGGCCAACGTTAGAACTCGCCTTAATGCTACTTGCCCGACCAAGGAGGAAGATAATAGGAAAATAATTGTCAACAAAGATTTAGTATATACTATCTAATAGGCTAGTATTGATTGGTACGAGGTAATAACTTAGTCAAATATCGAATACGATGCTTAATATGAGGTAAAGGTAAGGGTTAGTATAGTAACACATGTAGACGAACCAAAGTGCAGAGTGAAATTTTGTAGATGCCGGACCAAGGATTTAGAAATACATAACTTATCACATTGCATGCAAGATATTGGGAAAGAATTCTTATAGTTAGAATTATCAATTTATGAACCTGCGGGGAACACAGAAACCCTAGTTACTTTTATTGAATGAATAAACTCAAACATTTGAAGCTGTTAGTTGTCTCCTTTTATTTTGCTAGTTATTTTCATTTATTTAGAAATAGAACCCCCCCCCCCTTTATCATTTTTGATTTACAAGGAAGCAATTGATTGAACAATAGTAACAATAGATTGAAGTTAAGTCTAAATTATTTTCCTCGGGGACAGGATGATAATAATAAAGTGGTGTTGGACACTATAGCAGGTGGATCTTATGGGGAGTGTCCTTATGCTGAGATTGTTGAAAAGTTAGAGAAAATCTCCCAGAAAAATAAATCTTGGAATACTTGGAAGTGAGATACCGGGAGAAATACCTTCGCAGTGTATTCTATTCACAACCTTGCTACAGATGAGATTCGTGAAGAAATGGCTCAGATGAGAACCGAGCTTGGGTTTGTATTAAAACATATAACTTGGGGTGCAGAAAAGATAAATGCAGTTAACTATTATCTTAATTGAGAACTAAGTTTGAGTGTATCAGGATACTATACCTCAAAGAGAAGGAAAAACACTAATTTTGATGAAGATACACGTCCAAACCACCCCTTCTTTCCCCTCATTGAGTTTTAGCTCCAATGGTGACTTTGAAAGAGTTTTCTTTAGAGAGGGAGTTTGAATATTTGACGTCAGGGGTCTTGTCTAGGTCTAGGACTTAAAACTAACCTAATATAACTTAAAATACTAAAATAATGACCTAGGTTATAAATACTTGGGCTTAATTAACACAAAACATCCCAAGCTTGCAGCAAACTTCAGAAGTTTTTTGGAGGAGCCAATCGACGACCCAAGCTACGGGGCGTCTCTTGGTTGACGGCTCATCCTTCTGGGCGTTGATGGCTTAAGATGATTCTTCATTGGGGGCAAGAATTTTTACTACGTATGGTACTACGGCCCACAGTCGATGGGGCATCGATGGGTGTACGTACAATAGACTTCCTCCATTGATGAAGCAGTGATTTTGGCAGTTTTGGTCCAAGTCTTGGGCCCTTCATCTAGGGTCTCATGTGGATTGTATATGGGGTGTCAGCGGAAATTAAACCCCTAAACTAAATCATATAGGTCTTATGAACATCTCATGTAATTTTCAAGCAAAATGAACAAATAAAACTCACTTGAACATTTAAAGACACAGAAGTACTTTCTAAGGTACACCTTCTGAACGTCATGCAGGTTCTTAGTTCATTGACCTACAAGCTTTACCAAAATTAACACACTGCCTAATAACACTCAAGTAAATCCTTTTAAAATTAAAATATCTCAAGAAACACTCACAATGATCTAATTCACCTTAGTTTGTTTTGGGGCGTTACAATCCATGTCTATATGATGTATGTGTACTATATTGAGCTTATATGTGTCAATGTTTATGAAATTTTATAAATGCATGGTTTATAGGTAAATATCCTCTTCAAATACATATTTTTTCATGTTTTTAATACTTAATGCATTATTGTACTAATATCATTCCTCTTCATCTTTTTACACAAAGTGTAGGTTTAAATGGCTAGAGGTTGTATCCTATCTCAGGAGCTTTGATAGATCTCCCAAGTTCAATTAAAGGGACCCTTATGACTCAAGGTTGGCAATGTCTAGATGTTCTTAAAGTTAATTTAATAGCTTATACATAACTTTTAGGTTGGTAAGGCTCGTGTGCCTGTATAATATTCAATTGAGTTGTGTCTTAAGATGACAAAGAGACTTAGAGTCTAACTATGTATTATATATATAAAATATATATATATATATATATATATATATATATATATATATATATATATATATATATATATATATATATATATATGAAGTAATGTATAAGCATATGATATGCTATGAAGATTTTGAACTTATCATCCATTGTAATTACGATTATGAAATTATAGATTTCTAATGGCTTGTCTTAGAGCTCCGAGAGATCGACGACGTCGTGTAGCGATCTAAGAGTACTCTAACTTGTAGGGGGTAATTGCAGGACGTAACAAACTTTGTATGAGAGCATATGTTTTGTGTTTTATCCTTAGGTTTCAAAGACTCGTACTACCACGTTTAAATGAGTATGTTTCATTATTGAGGAGTTGTGACACATCCGTGATCCGGGAGACTATAGAACGATGTAGTTTTCCTTTTTTACTATTCTCATATTGTGCCATAGAAAGTTACTCTATATGATCCATATAATATGTTTCAATGTTAAGTGGTCTTTTAGATGTGATTCCTTGGATTGGGATTATGTCTCAATGATTGAGGGAGAAAAGTAAGTTTTGATGCATACCATGATTTAACTGTTTGGTGAGTATATGTGACGGGAATTAAGTATACGTTGATGTGATGCCATTTATGTCTCTAGGTTGTTTATTAGGGATTTGATGTTATGTTGAGAAGTTATGATATGATATGGTTATATCTTGTTTGTAGTTATTATGGTTGAATGGAGTTCCCCTTAAAGTGATAGAATTCCTTATGATTATGTAGGATGGTAGTATGATTATATGATATATGTTTTAAAAGTCTTGTAGAATGCAGTAAATAGTGAGAAAGATGAATGTTACGTTATTACATGTGTAATGCTTCATAGTTGTTCTTTTGTTGATTGGAATCTTTTGAAGAGGATTTCTTCTAAGGAAGAGAGATAGTTTATTGAGTCTTGTAAGGTCATTGTGAAGTATGCTAGTTAGTGGTATAAACCATATGACTAGTAAATGATTCCCTCTATGAACCTATTTTAAGAGTGGGAAAAAGGGTATTACTCCATAACTTGGAAGTATGATTAACCTAAGGTGACTAAGGGGATATATGATATGTACCCCTTAGCACTTGAAGAGAAGGAGAGAATTAAAGTTGACCTAATTTGAAGTGGTTAGTTGCCTTTTAAGCTTGAATTTGAATATGGTCAATTGAGAAAGTGCTTAGATTGTACCCAGGCATGCTTGTAGGTTTGTCATGACTTGCATAGTCCTTTGGTTAAACGGATTGATGTGATAAGGCTTACCCTAAGTGGGGATAATGTGCATACATGGTAATATATATAAGTACCCTTTGATGTCCCTATGTTGAGTTCCTTGAACTTCTCTAGGTTTAAAATCACATTGTAGGGGAGGATGATTAGAGTAGTAAGGTTGTATATATCCCTATTTTGTCCTTCTAATCGTACTCAAGCTTGAAACCAAAGATTTCCTAAGTATCTTATTCATGATATATGTCTTGCATAAAAGGATAAGTTGAATGTTCTCCATATGTTATGCATGTAATTAATGATACTATGTTATGCATAGTATGAAATATCATTATTGCATGAAAAAGTAAATTTTGATAAATTTTCATGTTGCTCATGTTGTTGTGCATCCTTATATGACAAATGTGCAATTTGATTTCATGAGACAGCTTAATGAGCATGCTTGATGTCACCTATGATGTGCGGTATTTGGCCCCACATTGAGAAGTTGAGTCTCCTTTAAATAAGATAAGATGAGTCTCTTCGAAAAATGGTGACTCTTGGATTTGGGAAGTTTTATTATAGGATGGCTCTTGAGGAGTGATGGTTTGTCTTGCGTATGTCTTTTTGTATGCCGATAAATTGTGATAAATTTCCCTAAATGATGCATGTATATGAAAGTTAATCATCTGCTAAGAATAGAAAGCTTTTAATTTACTTCCTAATGTTGTGATGTGCTTGGCGTGACCTACCATGTTAATTTCAATAAGGACGCAAGTATAAGCATAATGTTTTTTGGAATAAAGAAATCCTCCTAAATATGAATTAAACTCTATGTATGTAAATTCTATGATGCCATGAGTATATGTTGAGACTAGGAGAAGGTAATTCCTCCTTGTACAAAGCTAAGCATGGTATTAGGTCTAGACTACAACATTTTACTCATCCTACATTATTCATAATTCTTGTGTAACTAGATAAATTGTTAAAATTTTCTGATAAGTTGAAGTGTGGATTACACCTAAGTGTGCAATTTGAATCCACAGTATGTTTAACGTTGTAATGAAATAACGAACAATCCTAGAGTTGGAGAAGGTAGTGCCTCCAAATTTCATTGAATATGAAGAGTTATGTATGCCTGGAATGAATTATAGAAGTAGTCCATGTTAGATTATGTTGCCTTGAATGCATGCTAGAATAAATTTGGTGTTCCTTGTATGCTTGGTGGATTGACTTTTATGTGATAACATGTTGAAGTGTTGTGAGCTGCGATGGAGGTCGTTGAGTCCTTTAAAGTGTTTTAAATGTTTGAAGTGTCATTCGAGGATGAATGTTCCCAATTAGAAGAGTACGTTACACCCTCAAAATGAAATAAGATAGATCGAGCCTCAAATGTGCCTAAAGTGGTTATTAACGTGTTCATTAAGTGTTCTATAATATGCATATTTCATTTGGTTATTTAGAGATCAAATGGACAAGAATGTCCAAGACATTTCAAAGTTGGTCTTAAGATGTGCTAGCGTGTTCTGTTATGTTTGCACTATCTATATGTATTGTTTGTAGTTGAGAAGTAGTGTAGTTGACTCTAGTACCTTAATAGACACGTTGACGGTAAAAACTTCATGGTACGACTCCCCGAGGACCACCCAAAGGGCCCCCACGGGGGACCCAAAAATTGGACAAGCAGGGTGCCCAAGGCCGCGAGAAGGTCAAGATTTGCACTTTACCTGTGTGACACGTTCCTAGCTCACATCTTACTATCCCAAAAATTATTTTGGGCAGAATATGGAAGCTTCCCCGGGACGCGAAGCCCACTCCCAGATCTGGTTGTGTCGTTTTAATGTAAATTTTGACATGTATAAAAGTCCCAATTCGTGTGGGGGTATTTTGGTAACTTAGGTGACGTCTTATTAACTTATTTTAGGATATTTTTAAGTCCTTTACCAAGAAAACAACCCCAACACCCATTAATAAATCAAATTCCCAAAGTTCTCTTCTCTTCAAAAAAAACCCAAAACCTCCATTGAGGACCAAACTCAAGAACAAGCTGTTGAGTTGGATTCTTAGATCTTTCTTCTCAGATTTTAATGGGATTTTTAATTTATAAGGTATGGTGATCCTTCTTCCCTAGATAACCATTAATCTATGAGTCCTTTCGAAGGTTTTCTAAACAAGAGTCCAATACCAAAATTCCCAAATTTCAATCTAGCCATGGTTTCATTCTCAAATTGATTTCAAAAACATTCTAATGATGAAGTTATGTTTAGCTACTGATTTTATGATGAATTCATATCAAATTTTATGAAGAACCAATTATTCTCCTAATTTTTCAAATCGGACTACAATATGGGTTTTGTGATCTTGATTTCATGTTAATACAGTTGCGATTAGATTGTATTGAATTGCTTATTTCTATTACTTTCTATATCAATTGAATATGAATGTGGAGGAATAATCAAATATGATTGATAGCTTGGAGATTTGGTAAGTTGACCTATTTCTTCTAATTAGCCTAGAATGTACATTATTGTGTTGATTGGTATGGTCCACTTATAGTGGCAGTGTTTACTTTCTTGTGCCTTGAAGGCATTAGATGCATTGTGAATTTACACGATAATTTCCATATTTAGGAAATTGAAGGATTATACCTTGATTGTAATTATCATGTTCTTAGAATTCATGTTATGTGAAGTATATGAATAGCCCTCCAAACTAGCTATATGATCCACGTGTGTATGATGTTAATGTATATGTGGGATTATCATGTTAAGTTTAGGTGGTCTATATGGATAGTGATGACGGATATCCTTGTAGAATGACCCCTACCTATATGAACCCTATATGAATATATAATCGAAATATTCTAGGAGTATTCTATTCTATTGTGGAATATGTACTTGTCTCCTATGATGTAATGTGAGAGTGTGTAATCAATAGTCTTTAATAGTTTAATTGTTTTTGAGTCAAGAATTGAGGAATGTTGTACATGTGTTGTGATATTTTGACGGTAGCTTCCACAATTCTATATGATAGCCATTATGTGATCATATTGACCAATGTGCTCACACACTTCATGCATATATATGAGTAGGGTAGATTTGTGATGACTAAGTAAACGATAGTTCTCCTATGCATCATTACCTATTTTTATGCATGTGAAGTATATGATTTATGAAGTTACAAACATATGTAACTATAGGTGATATGTAAGGTAAATCTTACATTATATAAACACACACATGATGCATGATTGTATCAATGTGCATTAAAGGCTTAAATATAGATAAAAAATGGAGTCTGAGCCTAGCACCGAGTGAACATGTCAAATTAGAGTGGGAGCTTCACATTAGTAATTCCAGCTTCCGAAAAAGATAACATTCACATTTAGCAAGTACGGGTTTCTAACATAGATGTTGTCTCATGAGATAGATACCTTCATGCTAGAAAGTCAACATTTCTAGAAGCAATCTCCATGTCCCATAACTACGTGCCTCCTTAGGTAATATCTTGTGGATACCACTTATATAGATTTGTACGATTGGTCAAACCTTAGGCATGTGTTAACCCTTTCTTTTTCGGTATAGGAATAGAACATCAAATTTCATGTAGCTTACATGGTCTATGTCGGCTATGGATAAATCTCCAAATGTAAATAATGAAATAAGATAATACTATGGACTCTGATAGATATTCCTTGAGAGGATAACTTATTTATAGGTAGGATTATGGCCCATACCAAGGCAATGCACAAGGTAACTTTAAGAAAGGATAAGATTACTACATTTATACAAGTAAGACTTCTGTGATGTTATGTACAAATTGTATGAATGCATTGTTAAGCGACTTTGCTATGATTAAGACATTAATTATGTGTATGTGTGTGAATTATACTTATGGCTTCTAAATAGATTTACTTAGTATATGAGGGGCTATGGGACTCCATGTGTACATTGAACAAGTAAGCTTATGAAGGGGTTATGATGGTGATTTACCTTCTATATGAACTAAATGAGTTATGACTAAGGTTGTAGGAAATGAAAGAGTCCTTATATGATGCTATGAAGTATGCGACCTTATGTCTAATTATGAATGAAAAAGTTATGACTTGTTGAGTATGTTATGCCTAGTCTAGGGTGACTTCTAAGATACACTTTGTGGAAGTTGTATTATGTGGAGCTACCAATACATTACACTAGTGTGACTTAGGAGTTGTCTTAGGTGATTGACCTTATGTCTAGTTGATGTCTATGAGATGCTTAAGACTTATGAATATATGTTGTTATGTTTTGATTCATATCTATGAAAATACTATTATAAGATGACCTCAAGGTGATACATTGTACGAAGTACACTTGATAGTTACTTAAGGAAAGATAAGATAAAAGAGATGTAATGTCTTTTTTTATTGAATATGCCTCAAAGTGTGATAAAGAGCTTTATGTGCTATTATGTGTAGTATATATGTCTATATGTTGTATGTGCACTATATTGAGCTTATATGTGCCAATGATTACGCAGTTTACTAAAACAACATGATGCATGGTGTCCAACTAAATGTCCTCTTCACATAAATATTTCTTCATGGTTCTCGTACATAGTTCATTCTTGTACTTATATCATTCCTCTTCAACTTTTTACACAAAGTGTAGGTTGTGATGGCTAGAGGATATCTCCTGAGTGAAGATCTTTGATAGATCTCAAAAAATTCAAGTGAAGGGACCCTTATGATACAAGGTTTGCCTTTGTCAAGATGTTCTTGAAGTTAATGTAATAGATTATACTTATATATTATGTTGTTAAGCGCCGTGTCTCTATTCTATTCGATTGAGTTGTGTCTTAAGATGACAAAGAGACTTAGAGTCTAACTATTTGTTATGATATTATATCTATCTATCTATATATATATATATATATATATATATATATATATATATAAATAAGAAGTAATGTTCTGGCATATGATGTGCTATGAAAACTTTAAAATTTCACTCTATTATTATCACGATTATCCAAATAAAGATGTTTAAGGGATTATCTTAGTTCTCCAAGAGGTCGACGACTCAATGTGGCGATCTAAGAGAACTCTAACTTCTAAGAGGTAATAGCGGGTCGTAACAAACATGGTATTACAGCATATGGTTTTGTGTTTTGTCCATAGGTTTCAAAGTCTCGTATTCCCATGTCTAATACATTCTCATTTCATAGGTTTTGAGTCATGACACATCTATGATGCGGGAGTCTATAGGACAATAGAGTTTCCCTTCTTTATTATTCTCATATCGTTTCATAAAAAAATTACTCTATATGATCTTTACCTTATGGTTCAATGTCCGTGGTCTTTTAAATGTGATTGGTTGGATTTGGATGATGTGTTTATGCTTGAGGGAGAAAAAGTGAGTTTGGATGCTTACCTTGGTTTTATGGTTTGGTGAGTATATGTGTAGGTGAATTCAATATATGTTGATGTGATGCCATTTATGGATCTAGGTGGTTTATAAGGAAGGAGATGTTATGTTGAGAAGTTACGATATAATATGGTTATTGTAACACCTTTTTGAAAATCCAAGATTCATTGTAAAGCCTAACATAGGTGTCATAGAGTCTAAACACTCTTTCCAAGTACATTTTTAATGAATATATGTCATTTAGGAGGTCTAAGAACAAAAATGTCCAAAAAACGTTCGGGAAGTTGGTTCAAAGAGATGTTGGTGTGCCTTAGCCTTTTTGACTAACTTTTAGGAGTAAGAAATGTACAAAAACGGGTGAAAAGGTAGCTAATTGGTGTTTGAGTTATTTCATGATTGAAACGTCTGGGTACGACTCCCCAAGGACAAACCAAGGGCCCTTGAGGAGGACCCCTGCAGTTTGATGAAGCAGTGCCTGGCAGTGTGCATTGACTAGACAAACGACGCTCCGTGTGTGGATCGATGGGGCGTTGATGCAACCATCGTCCCACACACAGAATATAGAGATGCAAGATACAGTCCGTGTATGTATCGATGGGGAGTCGATGCCACATCATCCCACACGTAGAAAAATTGTAGGAAGCCCTCACCTGCAAAGTCTCTAACCAAGACGATGGAGTGTAGGACGGAGGGGGGTTGTCCGTTTATCGACCGACGGACCATCGTCGGTGAGGGTCGAGATTCACTACTAAAATTTAAATGATTTCATTTTATTAATTGAGTTGTTTAGGGTTAGTTAGGGATTAAAGGGAAACTAATTAAGTTAATGAAGCCCACTATAAATACCGTTAACCCTCATTAACCTAAAGACAACTATAAAATTAAACTCTCTTCCTTATCTCTTATTTCCCTCTGTACATGAACTCACCATTTAAGGCTAGAAAGAACTAGGGTTTTGTCACGACCCGAATCTAGACCCATACAAGACCGGCTTCGTTGACCTCTCAGAGGTCGGAGACAAGCCTACATACGCCATTCTTACTTCATCTAGGTCAGTTTTAGCAGAAAATTTGAACTTTTTATTTTCTTAATTCATGATTAACATTTTTAACTTAACATTATAGGCGTTCACAAATCAACCATCTAATATAGAGATAATCAAATGAAAGAAACAATTCATAATTGCATTAAAAGTATTTTTGCCAAAATGGCACCAATACAAAGTCTGAAATGAAAGTGGAAAGTAACACTAGTGGAACATGCTCCACTAGCTAAAGCCCACATGCAATGTAGATAATAACAATAGAAAGCCTCAAAAGCATGAGGGCCTACCAGGTCCAGATGAAAGCTCCACGTCCGGATAACTTCAACGTCGTACTATAAGATCTAATGTCCTGTTGTGCCTGCACCTAAAAGTAGATATTTGTTTGGAACTAGTACACACTTGTAGTAAGTATGGGTATATGAAAGCACACACAAAAAAACATGCATGAGAAGGAATATCTATTTCCTAAAAACATTATTTATGAAATGTCAAGTTAATGGACTTGCCAAATGTGGATTTGGAACGTCATTCCATGAGTGTAACGCTCATCATCAAACTTATCATTTTGCGAACAACACATAATATATTTCACATATCATATCACGTAGTTCATATCATTCTTTCATATGCCATGTAACCTTGAGATCATGCACTTGATGTTAGGAATTCCCTCAACCAGGGATCCTTCTTTAGCAAACACAGAGTCTGCTTCATTCTTTCATACGTACTCAATTTTATTTCATTCATGGGCCAGTGTAAGCACCAGCTATACCTAGGATGTAGTCTAAGACTTTCATCGGGTTCGTTGTGCAATGACCAAGAATTAACTAATGTTATTACTTGTATATAACTCACCTTTTGTTTATCCTATCCTAACAACTTTTGTATCATTCATTTCAGCATGTACATCTTTGAGGCTGACCTCACTCATTCAGTGGGAACTTTAACTTTAACCAACATAGATCATGTGAGAATCATTAAATATAGTGTCATGAAAGCCCACAACAAAAAGAGGTGGAATCACCGGTCAAAGTGACCGAAAATATGCTAGCGGACATGGGAATTGAACCCCTTCAGATCCCTATATTGGAATTATAGATTCGAAGACTAGGAGATAAAAGGAGACCCATACCTGGCATGCCAGACAATATCATCTCATGAGAGTAACGTGACCTCCTCCCTTCTCGAAAGAAAGCATTACCGCTTATAGCTAGTCTATCGGCGGTTAGTATAAAGTTTTCTTACATTCAACTCATACGTAATGGAAGTTGGATTCTAGTATGAGTACATCATAGCTCAATAGATGATATCTCATCTCATCATAAGTATTAAATGGTTTAATCTCAACACATTCACTAGAGTGTTCATAAAGACTGGTCTTTTCATTAACATTACACTCTCATAGGTGAGTACATTTTGGTAAAATTTCATTTGAGGTTGCTCTTATATTTTACATTAGCCTCAAATCATGTTGTCACCACATTCATTAACATTAGCACATTTTCTCCTTATAATTACTCACCCCTTTTTACGTGAATGTTTATTGCATCATATGCCAATGCACTTGTCCATTTGGTGTGTTTCACAATCTTACTTACCCTTCTAGGGTTTCATCATTTGATTGTTCATTTCATCATTTAATTGTTCATTTGATCATATGCCAATGCACTTGGTCATTTAGTGTATCTTAGACTCTTAACCCTTTTAGGGTTTCATCATTTCATTACATACATCTTAGGTTCACTTGTTTATAACCGTATGCTAGACTTATGGGTCTATACATACAAGCCATGAGGCTTCATAAATAATTTGTTAAGTGACTCATATCTTCCTAAGATTATTCAGTACAAGACATATGTATCTTATATGTATGCCAAGATCTCACTTTCTATATTATAGTTGGCATTATTCTTGAACATTAATTTAACGTATGATTTACGTATCAATAGGAAATTTGGGCAAGGGAACCCAAGTTCGAACCCCTTGGACAATACATACAATTTCCTTGAATTTATTTTTAGTCTTCATGAAATTGGGACCTAGATCCAGCACCAACATCAACATTTTATCTTTATTTTTCTCCTTGGATTCTCCTATAAATTGGCCGAAGGGTTGTGGGATCGAACCCCCACAAATCCTTTTATTTCATTTTTTTATTTAAAATTTAATTCTTCTTGTCCAATTTTTCATAGACCATGAGGTTTTGGGATCAAACTCCCACAGCCTCTCTTTAATTATTCTTTAATTCGCTAGGGACTATGAGGGTGTGGGTTCAAACCCCCATAGCCTCTTATTTTATTTTTATTTAAAGTTTGACTTAGCGATGCATTGGCAGTGAGGTTGTGGGATCGAAACCCCACAGCCTCACATTATTTTCTTTCTATTTCTCCCTTTCTCCTTTACAGCCTTCAGGTAGTGGGTTCAAATCCCACACGTCACACTTCCTTTCATTTATTTTTCTTTCCTTTCATTCGCTGCCTAGAGATCGTGGGTTCGATTTCCACGCTTCCCATTTTATTTTATTACTTTTTTGTTCTCGACACGTTCAGCCAGCATCCCTCATGTCGATATCCCCTGACCCCATATGTTTTCTTGCGAATTTAAGTCATCACACGGATGAGGTCACAGGTTCGAATCCTGGTGACCTCATCTCTTTTAAAACCAATTAAATTTCAAGATTACTCCTCTATACTTTAGCCTAAACTAAACTTGTTATTTTTGCTGGAAAATTAGTCATTTTCTTACCTTATTTTCACCAATATTTCCACTCGAAAACTTTGGAAAAGTCAAGGATCATTTAACACCTTTTGGGGCTAGATTTCATGGATTCGTTTGACACATTCTTAGGTGTAGACTCGTTGTTGTTTTAACTGCAACTTTGCACTTAAAATCAGTCACATAGACCTCATATGAACATCACGAATAACACATTTAATGCACGTTAATTTAAGCAATTAAACTAACCATTTTAAGACTTCAAAATGGATAACAACAACACCAAACATTTACATATTGCACCACATCATTTTCGGTTGACATCATTGAACATGCTTGCTATTTCCGAACACAAAATCAAAAAGAATATCACATTTCACACTTAACTATCAGAAACCATACCAAAAACATGATTTCTAACCTAATTTAGATTTTAATCATAAGGAGACTAGGGACAAGGATTTCAACATTCAAGGGGGCAAACCTAGTTTAATACGTTTGAATTTTGTAGAATGAAATTTCTCTTGGAGAAAGGATTCCAATAGATAAAACACATAGATTTTTTACATTAAAATATTGAATTTCTGCCCAAAAACTTTACCTAAGAACACGTCTAAACCTCCTCAATATGAACTTCACTCGAATAACAACCTACCTTAGCCTAGTGTGCGATTAATGTTAGTTTTCTTGTGACTTCGTGTTAATTCTTCAAGTGTGAAGAACTTGGTTTATTTTTATGCTTTTGAATCTTATTTTGGCAGATAAATTTTGCGTGAAATAGGAAGAGAGATTGAGGGTGTGAAAGGAGAGATAAATGTGAGAGAGAGCTGGAGTTAAAGGAGGCTTTTGAGTCTAGTTTTAGGACTTAGTCAATAAGGTTTTGTTTATTTAATAAAAATCTTATTTTTATTTTATTTAAATTAGATAATGAATTATAATTATTAAGTAATTACATTAATTCAATAGCTTAAATAAAAAATCACTTTAATTCATTGCTTCCACCTAGGTTCGAACCTGTGTGGATCAAGACTTCACTTCAAGAGCCCAATTTCGGCCCTGTCTCCCAGAAATAGCCCTCCACCTTATTAATTTAATAATTAATTGTATATTTATGGTAATTATGATACTACCCTTAGCTTTTAAAGAGACCTTTTTACCCCTAGACCCTCCAAACCTAAGATTTTCCCTTTTTAAGTCCGATAAAGACTCCTTCAAGTAAATCTTGGTATTCGAGAGCCCTTCATGGTTTGACCCAACCTTTCAAAGATAAAAAAATCACCAAATTAGTTGTCTTTGATGTAGCAAGGTTTCCGAGGTCTGATTTTACGCGCATTAATCCGTGTGAACCCTAGTCTAATCATAGGCATTTTTCACACATTAAGCATTTCTTATCTTATCAATTTTTAGGGTTGTTACAGCTTTGGGGATGGAAAAAAAGTGAGTTATTCATCAAATTGTGGATAAACATTAAGGTATGGGTTCTATTCACCTTTGAGATTCATTCATCAAAGGGTTTCTTCAAAATAGATTTCAAAAAGTTGAGTTTTGTTATGGGTTTCATTAAATTACGAAATTGAAGTCATGGATTGAGTTATTAATGAATTCTTAGGGTTATTTTAAGTATATTAAAATGTAATTCCATTTGTTTATAGTAATTGTTGATGGTTTGGTCTAAATTGAAAAATATGATCCTCTATTTGTAACCCTAGGTAGGGTTCTTGACCTATATTGTATTGTGATCATTCAATTGAGTTTGTTGTTGATCTGATTAATATCCTATGGTGCTATTATGATTAAATTAAGATGAATTATAGGAATATCACGCTATTTCTTTAGATTTGATTTAGGTTATGAATTGTAATGTGAAATTAGCCTATGTACCTTGTCTGTGTTGGGTTTTATTTGCCCTGATTTCTTACCGTAAATAGGTTTTCCTTTTAGGAAAAGATTTTGAATTGACTAATCCTTTTTCTGGTAGGAAAAGGTTTAGGACTCTATAAATAGAGGAATGTTCCTTCTAACTTAATCAGCATTCACAATGTAGTCTTAAGGCTTTGAGAGTTTTGGTTAGGGGGAGAATTTATGGGTCACAAGCTTGATACATTATCACTTGTGTGAACCTCCCATGTATTCCGAGTGAATTAGTTGAGGTTGTTTCTCTCTGTATTTTTTACTCTCATATTTATAGTGGATTCCTCATCTCCTTTGTGGACGTAGGTCGATTGACCGAACCACGTTAAATATTTGTGTGTTTTGGTACATTTCTCGTTCTCTTCTTACTCGTGGTCTTTTGAGGTTTGCATTGCTAGCTTCCGCGTTTACACCATTTTTCGGTCCTAACAGTCTGATGTTGTGATCTAAAGATAAATTATGTTATAAAGATACAATTGGCCTTTTTATTCTATTGGTTATTATTGTAAGCTGATGTTACTCCACAATTTGGGTTGAGTTATGGGTTGATGGTAAGACCTTGATGATAGACTATGAGGAAGACTTGGTAAGTCTTACAATCTTTATCTTTACTTCTAATTATGATTAATTGTTGTTAAGTCATGATATTACATTTGAGTTTACCTTATACTATGGTTATAGGGTGGTATCATTTTGAATTGAAACATCATGACTATGTTGTGAGGTTTATTAAGGTGTTTGTGATATAAGAATGGTAAAAAATATAAATTTGCCTTAATATGTTATGAAATGCTAATGTGTTAACATCAATTATATAAAATGTGATGAAAGCATTTATACTCATACAATTCTTATTGAGTTATTGATGATGATGGTTATACACGGGGTAGACCCTATGGCCTAAATTAAGTAATGAAAGATAATTAAAGGATTAGAGACATTTTAAAAAGGGACTCTAGTTTAACACCGTCTGAACTAGATAGAGGAGTGTCCCTTCCTACATAGGGAAGGTAGGAACACTACATTACTCGCGAGATTGGAGAGTATAATTCATGGCACATAAAGAGGGTCCCAACTAAATGTCCTAGTTCTTGAACTATGTTGTCCCCATAGGAATACTAGCTAGTTGATCCACGTAGTTGCTATGTTTTTTTGGTACTATCTTAGCAAGTAGTTCTTTCTTTTGGTGTAGGGATTTATAACATCGGATTCCACACTAGATCATGTGGTCTATGTCGGTTAGGGAAAGATGTTCCTAAAAGGTAAAACGAATCAAAGGAAATGAACTCTAACTTGGATAACCTAAGGGGTCTAGCTTGGTATAGGTAGGGGTATGGGACTCTACCTAGACATTGCACTAGTTAGCCTTAAGGGGAGTTTTAGGATGAGTTTGTATGTTTATTTTATGAAAATATAGGATGTATATGATGACCATGGCACATAGTTGATACTATATATTGATTAGTTGATTTATTAATATGAATTGGGTTTTTATGATATTACATGATGAAATGCAAGCCAAAACACTATGATATGTAAAGTTGGATATTGGTCATGTTTTCTTGTTGACGATACTTGATTGAGTAACATTTGGGACTTTTCTTGGTCATTGCACTTGTTGACTTGATAAGGACTTGTGAGAAGTTGTCTTGCTTATTATGATATGTTTAACTCTTATTCATTCTTGTGATATTATTCCTTGATTTTAGGGTTGTAGTCAATCATGGTTTCAAGTGTGTTGGGATAAGTATTACTTGTTGAGATAGTAAGCATGTTGGGTTGATTAATATGACTTACTTGACTTTGCATTAACACCCTAAAGGGGTAGAATGGCATGCTTTGATAAAAATTCCCTTTGAGCATGTTTTACTTGCGTATGTGCATAAGATCTCATACATAGTATATCTGGAGTACTAACCCCATTTTTCTACACTTGTCCCAATTATTTTAGGTTTCGGTGGTTTTAGAGTTCGGAGGACGTTATTATTGAAGGCCTGGGTTCTTCCCTTCATCCAAGTGGAGTAGGTCCTGAACTTTCGAGGGCAATGCCATCTTCTAGCTTTGGATTTTTTTATGAGTTTATTGAATATATCATATCTTTCCTTGTTATTTGAATATTATACTTTTGTATGACTTATACATGGCCTTGTTAAATTGAAGTAAGGGATATACCAATAGTGTGATATCTGTTTAGATGGTATGAAACGAGACAATTGTAGAGACTATTTCTATATATTTTTGTATTTATTCTCAATAAAAGTAGAAGGCTATGTAACCTTCCTATATGGGTCTATGTATACTCAATATTAATATATATTATGTGTATGTAGAGGTCTATGTAAACCTCCAAGTAGAGATGGTAAAAGTTTTAAATGTTTCCACATTTTCAACCTATGAATGTAATGACATGAAACTAAGAGGCTAGTCTTAGTCCTTTAAAAAGGACAACAAGGCCGGTTACGTCTAGTGGGTTAACCTGGATGTGACAAACTTTATATCAAAGCATGAGGCTAAATAACGTTGAGATATTTCTCTCTCTCTCTCTAACACGTCTATGTAGGTTTGTATTCATACTTATGAAGCGCGCCACACTTATGAGTAGGAACCTATATGAAGCTTACTAATTACTCTCGTTCTTGGAAATGTCATATCGTGCCAATAGAGTATTCTTATTGTGTGCCTTGCATCTAATCCTATTGTTGTGCTTATAGGAAGCATGAACACTTGAAAGAATGCGGCTCGAAGGCTTGATTAGGAAGTTGCTAATGTGGGAGCTCCTCCCCATGATGAGAAAGTTCCTACACTTAAGGAAAATACTTATGTTTATCAAGCCCCGTGTAACCCTCCACCTACGAGGAGTCGGAGATGAGGGCTATTCTTTCTCAAATGGCCCAAGCCATGACTACTCAAGCACAAGCTTCAACGGTTCATGCCCATGCTTTGACGGCTCAACCCAATCCGGATGTTTCTTCCCGTCCTCATCAACAAGTCACTACTATGGCTTCCCGTCGAAGAGACTTCACTCGGATGAACCCTCCTACTTTCTATGGGTCTAAGGTTGATGAAGACCCTCAAGAATTTTTCTATGAGGTCTACAAAGTGCCATATGCTATGGAGGTGACTTCAAGTGAGATGGATGAGTTGGACTCATATCAACTCAAGTATGTGGCTCAAACTTGGTATGAGCAATGGAGGCATAATAGGTCGTTGAGGGGAGGTCCTATGACATGGGAGACCTTTAAGGCGGCTTTTATAGATCGGTTCTTCCCTAGATAGATCAGGGAGGAGAAAGTGGTAGAGTTTATCAATCTTCGCCAAGGAGGGAAAAGTGTTCATGAGTACTCTTTGGAACTCGTTAAGTTTTAAAGATATGCTAGTTATTTAGTCTCCGATCCTAGAGACCAACTAATCAGTTTTGTGACGGGGGTGTTGTCGGACTTACAATAGGATTTCCAATCGTCCATGCTACATGACAACATGAACATTTCCCCTCTTATGGTATAGGTAAAAAGGGTTGAGGAGGCAAGAGCTATTTGAAAAAGAAGAGATGCTAAGAGGGATAGCTCAATTGATGGAGGCTCCTCAATGAATAGGCTTGAGATACAAGATAAGCCTAAATTTAAGAAGTGGGGATCAAATCAAGTCCCTTCCAATTCCCTAGAGCTAGTGGTGATAGGGTGTCTAACCCTACATTTTATAAGGGAGGTACTAATTCAACAAAGGAGAAGCCAACTTGTGGAAAGTGTGGTAAAAAAACACTATGGTGAGTTCCTTAAGGGGACGGATAATCTTTTTAGTTGTGGAAAGAGTAGTCACAAAATGAGAGATTTTCCAAACTTGAAGAGTCAAGACAAGGGTAGTGGCCAAGCTCAACCAAGTGGTTCTAGTTATGCTCCAAAAAAAAACCGCTTCTATGCTCTCCCCTCTAGGGGTGAGCAAGAGACCTCTCCCGATGTGGTGTCTGGCATGTTAAACATCGTTACTCTTGATGTATATGATTTACTTGATCCGGGTGCTACTTTGTCCTTTGTTACACCTCTAGTAGCTAAAAAGTTTTATGCTTTACCCTATATTTTGCATGATCCTTTTCTAGTGTCTACTCCGGTGGGGGAGTCAGTTGTTCCTAAATCAGTCTATTGAAATTGTCCTATTTCATTGCCCAATAGAGTTTCTTGTGTTGATCTAGTAGAACTGATATGCTTGATTTTTATATTATATTGGGTATGGATTGGTTGCATGAATTTTTTGCATCCATTGATTAAAGAACAAGAGTGGGGAGGTTTAACTTCCCAAATGAACCCATTGTTGAGTGGAAGGGGGGAAATTCTATTCCTAGAGGTCGCATCATATCTTGTCGAAAAGCATGTAAAATTATCTCAAAGAGTTTCTCTATAACATAGTAAGAGTCCAACATTTGGATTCCAAAATTCCTCCTATTGAGTTGGTCCTATAGTGAATGAATTTTTGGAGGTTTTTCGTAATGACCTTCCCGGCATTCCTCCCAAAGGGGAAATTGATTTTGGTATCGATTTGCTACCGGAAACAAATCCCATTTCAATCCCTCCATATCGAATTGCTTTGGCAGAATTGAAAGAGTTCAAGGCTCAACTCAAGGATTTGCTTCACAAAATGCCCATACCTAGTCCAAAAGGCCATCATCGGTATATCCTCCCCTCTCATTGTGAGTTGATGATACCCCGACCTCAAGTCTATCTTTGAGAACTAACTCGCCCCTTGGAGTTGGTCAAATAACTCATCAATACGTGGGAGAGGGTACTTATTATTAATAGTGACCTTGTTGAGTTGGTGGTAATCAATACACATTCTCAAAAAACCCTCCTTCTTTTCGACAAATAACACCAGAGCATCCCATTGACATATACTAGGACTTATAAAGACTTCGTCAAGCAAATTCTTAAAAAACATCAATTGTATGCCAAATATAGTAAGTGTGAGTTTTGGTTGAGATACGTCACTTTTCTTGGGCATATCATTTCTAGTGAGGGAGTTGATGTAGACCCAAGGAAAATGGAAGCGGTGAACAATTGGACTAGACCATTGATTCCGACTGACATTAGGAGTTTCTTGTGTTTAACGTCTCACTATCAGAGGTTCGATGATGGTTTCACGTCCATTGCATCTCTTTTGACTACTTTGACACTAAAGAGTGAAAACTTATATTGGTCAGAGGTATGTGAGAAGAGCTATTGATTGTTGAAAGATAGGCTCACTTCTGCTCCGGTGTTGACCTTACCGGAGTGTACAAAGGGTTTTGTGGTGTATTGTGACGCATTCCAAGTGGATTTGTGGTGTGTGCTTATGCAAAACGAGAAGGTGATAGCTTATGCCTCTAGGCAACTAAAGGTAAATGAGAGAACTTACCCCACTCATGACCTTCAATTAGCGGCTGTGGTGTTTGCTTAAAACATTTGGAGGCATTACTTGTATGGGGTTCATGTGGATGTTTTTACCGATCATAAGAGTCTTCACTATGTGTTTACGCAAAAAAAGTTAAATATCCGACAAATATGGTGGATTGAGTTTTTGAAAGATTATGATATGAGTGTCCTTTATCGCCACGACAAGGCTAGTGTAGTGAAGGATGCCCTAAGTAGGATGACTATAGATAGTGCATCCCATCTTGATGAAGCCAAAAAGATCCTTGCAAGGGAAGTGCATAGGTTTGCTAGGTTGGGCATGAGGTTGGAGAGTTCTCTGGATGGTGGTGCCATAGTTCATAATAACTCTGAGTCATCTTTAGTGGTTGAGGTGAAGTCCAAACAACACCTTTATTTAGCCTTTATGGAGTTGAAAGAATCGGTTCTTGGCAAGTTGAATGAATCATTCTCCTTAGGGGGGATGGTGTACTAAAGTACCAATGGAGACTTTGTGTACCCGATGTATATGGGTTGAGGGATAGGATCTTAGAAGAAGCACATGGGTCCCGCTACTCAATTCATCCAGGGTTGACAAAAATGTACCATGACCTAAGGGAAATTTATTTGTGGGAAGGTCAATAAAGGGACATAGCAGAATTTGTTGCTAAGTGTCCAAATTGCCAACAAGTAAAGGTCGTACACATAAAGCCGAGTGTCTTACTACAAGAGATCAAAATTCAAACTTCAAAGTGGGAAGATATCAATATGGGCTTTGTAGTAGTTTTACCCCGGACCCAAAAGTCCTATGATTCCATATGTGTGGTTGTGGATCGATTTACTAAATCTGCTCGCCTTATCCCCGTCAAGTATTCGTAGTCAGTAGAGGATTATGCAAGAATATTCATAGATGAGATTATGTGCCTCCATGGCATTACATTATCCATCATATTGGATTGGGGTGCACAATTCACATCTAGATTTTGGAGGTTGTTCCAAAAAGGGTTAGGTACTACAGTGAAGTTGAGCACCACTTTTCAGCCCAAAACGGATGGTCAAGAGGAGAGCACGATACAAACCCTTGAAGATTTTCTTGGATCATGCATTATTGATTTTAAATGGAGTTGGGATAGGCAATTACCTTTAGTGGAGTTTTCCTACAACAATAGTTTTCATTCATCCATTTCCATGGCTCCCTACGAAGCCTTGTACGGTAGAAGGTGTAGGTTTCCTATTGGATGGTTCGAAGTGGGTGATAATATGAGAAGGGATTTGGAGTTTGAAGAAGATCATACGGTGTATTTGAAAATATCACCAATGAAAGGGGTTGTTAGGTTTGGCAAGAAAGTGAAATTTAGTCCTCGTTATGTGGGTCCGTATGAAATCTTACGAAGGGTTGTTAAAGTTGCCAATGAATTGAAACTTCCTAGTGAATTGTCTTCAATTCATCACGTTTTCCATGTTTCTATGTTGAAAAAGTTATCAGTGATCTCGAGGCCATTCTTCCTATAGAGGGTCTTGGTGTAAAGTATAAGCTCTCTTATGAGGAAGTTCTGATTAAAATTCTTTATAGACATGTAAAAAAGTGGAGGAATAAAGAGGCGATTTCCGCAATGGTGTTATGAAAGAAATCATCTAGTTGAGGGTGCGACATTGGAGGCCTAGGCCGACATGAAGCCACGTTACCCTGATATTTTATAGAATTAAGGTTAGTCAATCTTTTTAATAATATAAATATGATTACAAATTGAAGTTTCTTTATTTTTGGGTGAAGTGTTAAAAATGGCATTTTTGAAAACCTCACAGTCAGTTATACAGTGAAGTCATAGTAGGATTGCGATTAAAAACTTGAAATTTTGATTTTTGCTTGCTTTAAGTAATGTTGTGAATTTTTATATGGTGAGTCTTCATAAAATTATAGGTAACATGTTATTAAGTTAAATTTTGTGCTAATTGACTCATCTGATGTATATTGAGCTCATAAGTATTGTGAGTAGGAAATGCCTCATGATGAAGTGTTTTGAGGTTTAGGTGTGGTAATATGAGTTTTGATATTTGTCGTGTTGAAGTGACATGATTTATGTTTAACGGATATTGTTGATTAGTTGCGCTGCTAGTCTTGGGTCTATTCCTTCCTTCAAAAGAATTTGTGTCATTTTGCGATGAATGTTCCTAAGGGGGGGGGATAATGTTACACCCTAAAAATCCAAGATTCATTGTAAAGCCTAACATAGGGGTCATAAAGTCATAACACTATTTCTAATTCTATTTTTAATGAATATCGGTCATTTAGGAGGTTTAAGAACCAAAACGTCGAAAAACGTTCGGGAAGTTGGTTCAAAGGGATGTTTGTGTGCCTTAGCCTTTTTTACTAACTTTTTAGGATTCAATAATGTATGCAAATGGGTGGAATGGTATCTAATGGGTGTTTGAGTTGTTTCATGATTGAAATGTTTCGGTACGACTCCCTAAAGAACAAGAAAGGGCCTTTGAGAAGGGCCCCTGCAGTTTGATGTAGCATACCTTGAGAATGTCCCTTCACTTGCATTATTTCTGGAATCATCGATGGAATACGAAGGTGCAGGCTACGGTCGGTGTGTGGATCAACGGAGCGTCAATTGCACCGAAAACCCACACTTAGAAAAATTGGAGGAAACTCTTGCCTGTAAAGTCTCTGACCGAGATGACGGAGTGCAAGACGGAGGGGGGTTGTCCGTCGACTGTTTGACGGACCGTCGTTGGTGAGTTTTGAGTTTCACTGTTAAATTTTTAATGCTTTCATTTAATAATTTAAGTTGTTTAGGGGTCAGTTAGGGATTAATGAGGGACTAATTAAGTTAATTAAGCCCCACTATAGATACCCTCAACCCTCATTAACCTAAAGACAACTCTAAAATTAAACTCTCTTCCTTCTCTATTATTTGCCTCTCTATATGAACTCACCATTGAAGGCTAGCAAGAACTAGGATTTGGGGGCTGGAAAAAAAAGGTGGGTTCTACATCAAATTGTTGAGAAACATTAAGGTATGGGTTCTATTCACCTTTGAGATTCTTTTCTCAAAGGGTTCCTTCAAAATATATTTCAAAAAGTCGAGTTTTCTTATGAGTTTCATTTAATTACTAAATTGAAGTCATGGATTGAGTTGTTAATGAATTCTTAGGGTTATATTAAGTAGATTAAAATGTGATACAACTTTTTTATAGTAAATTTTGATGGTTTAGTCTAAATAAAAGAATATGATCCTCTATCCCCAACCCTAGGTAATGAGTGATCTTGACCTGTATTGTATTATGATCCTTCAATTGAGTTGGTTGTTAATATGATTACTATCCTATGGTTCTATTATGATTAAATTAAGATATATTTATAGGAATATCATGCTAGTTCTTTAGATATGATTAAGGTTATGAATTATAATGTGAAATTAGCCTATGTACCTTGTCTCAAGTTGTGATCCATAGAATCACTTGTGTTATAGAGATGCAAATGGCCTTGTTATTCTATGGCTTATCACTGTGGGATGATGTCACTCCCCAAGTTAGGTTGAAGGGTTGATGGTTAGATATTTATGATAGACTATTAGAAATACTTGGTAAGTCTTAGAATCTCTAATATTACTTCTAATTGTGACTAATTGTTGTTAAGTCATGATATTACATTAGAGAATGCCTTTTACTAGGATTATAGAGTGGTATAGTGTTGAATTGAAATGTCTTAACGTTTTTTTGAGGTTTATTAAGGTGTATGGGATATGAGGATGGTAAAAACTATCAATGTGCCTTAATATGTTGTGAAATGCTAATCTCTAAACCTCACTTATATGAATTGTGATGAAAGAATTTATACTCATACAATTCTTATTGAGCTATTGATGATGATGCTGATTTTACAAGGGGTACACCCTATGGCCTAAATTAAGTTATGAATGATAATTAAAGGCTTAAAGACATTTCAAAAAGGAACTCTAATTTTGCACAGAGTGAACTAGATAGAAGAGTGTCCCTTCCCACATAGGGAAGGTAGGAACACTATATTTCTCTCGAGATTGGTGCATAAAGAGGGTCCCAATTAAATCTCCTAGTTCTTGACCTATGTTTCCCCCATAGGAATACTAGCTAAATGATCCACGTAGTTTATATGTTTTATGTTTTGGTACTACCTTGGCAAGTAGGCCACATTCTTTCTGTGTAGGGTTTTATGACACCAGATTCAACACTAGATCATGTTGTTTTTTTCGGTTAGAGATAGATCTTCCCAAAAGTTCAAACGAATTAAAGGTCTTGAACTCTAAATTGGATAACCTAAGGGGTCTAGATTAGTCTAGGTAGGGGTATTGGACTCTACCTAGACATTTCACTAGTTAGCCTTGAGAGGAGTTTAGGAGGAGGTTCTTATATATGTTTTATGTAATAACAATCTATGATGTATATATGATGAGCATGGCACATTGTTGATAATATATGTTGTTAAGCTAATTTATGAATATGCCTTGGGTTATAATGATAATACATGATGAAATGCAAGCTAAACTCTATGATATGTAATGTTTGACATTGGTCATGTTTTCTTGTTGAGAATACTTGATTGAGTAAGGTATGAGGCTTTACTTGGTCATTGCACTTGTTGACTTTATAAGGACTTATGAGTAGTTGTCTTGCTTATTATGATATATTTAACTCTTATTCATTCTTGTGATATTAATCCTTGATGTTAGGGTTTTAGTAAATCATGGTTTCAAGTGTGTTGTGATAAGTATTACTTGTTGACATAGAATGCAAGTTTGGTTGATTAATATGACTTACTTGACTTTGCATTAGAATGACATGCTTTGATAAAAAGTCTCTTTCAGAATGTTTTGCTTGTGTATGTGCATAAGATCTCATACTTAGTACATGAGGAGTACTAACCCCATTTTTCTTCCCATGTCCCTAACATTTTAGGGTTTGATCTTGAAGAGTTTGGAGGGCGGTATTGTTGAAGGCCTGGATTCTTCCTTTCATCCAAGTTGGGTAGGTCCTCAACTTTCTAGGGAAATGCCATCTTCTCACTTTGGTTTTTTTTTATGAGCTTATTGAATCTATCATTTCTTTCCTTGTTATTTGAATATTGTAATTTCGTATGACTAATACATGGTCTTGTTGAATTGATGTTAGGGTTATACCCATATTGTTTTATCCGCTTAGATTGTCTGAGATGATACATCGTTGATACTATTTCTATATATATATATATATATATATATGTTCAATAAAAGTGGAAGGCTATTTAACCTTCCTATATGAAGGGTCTATGTATATTCGATATAAATATATATTATGTGTATGTAGAGGTCTATGTAAACCTCCAAGTAGAGATAATAAAAAATTTACTTTTTCCTCAATTTTCAACCTATGAATGTAATAACATGAAACTAAGAGGCAAGTCTTAGTCCTTTAAAAAGGAGAACAACACCTATTACGTCTAGGGGGTAAACACGGATGTACCAATTATAGCTTGTTAGTAGATTTTATGGTTGAATGGAGTTCCCCTTGGAGTCATGGAATTCCTTATGATTATTAACGATGGTAGCATGATGTAATGATATAGTCTTGAAAAGTCTTGGAGAATGTGGTAAATAGTGAGAGATTAATGTTACCTTTGATGTGTAATGCTTCATAGTTTTCCTTATGTGGATTTGAATCTTTTGTATAGGACTTCTCCTAAGGAAGAGAGATAGTGCGTTGAGCCTTTTAAGGGATTGTGTAGTATGCTAGTTAATTGTAGAAACCTTATGACTAGCAAATGATTCCCTCTACGAACCTATTTTAATAGTGAGAAAAAGGGTTTTTCCATAAGTTAGAAGTATGATAACCCTAAGGTGACATCGGGGATATATGGTATGTACCCCTTAGCTCTTAAACGGAAGGAGTGGATTGAGGTTGACCTACTTTGAAGTGGTTAGTTTCCTTTTAAGATTTAATTTGAGTTTGGTCAGTTGAGGAAGTGCTTAGATTGTACCTAGGCATGTTTGGTTTGAAAGTCCCACCAGAAGATATGACCCCTTTAGGTTGGTCTTGATTTGCCTCAACCTTTCTTTTAAGGGAATGATGTGATTAGGATTACCCCAAGTGGGGTTAATGTGCATAGTGGTAAGATTTCTAAGTGCCCTTTGATGTCCCTATGTTGAGTTCCCTTGAGCTTATCTAGGTTGAAATTAACTTTGTAGTGATGGTAAGCAGGGTGTTCGTAAGATTACGTCCCAAGAGAGAGATGATGTGCTTAGTTAATAAGGTTGGTAAGTTAAGATTCCCCTAGAGTTGGGATGAGTTGCTCTTTAATGTGTTTATCCGAAGTGGGGGAGGATGACTTAAGTAGTAAGGTTGTAAATATCTCTATCTTTTGTTTCTATTCTTACTCAGACTTGAAACCAAAGATTTCCTAGGTATTTTGTTTATGATAGGAGTCTTCAATAAAAAATCCTAAGTGTGGGAGGATGATTTGAGTAGTAAGGTTATATATATACCTATCTTTTCTTTCTATTCTTACTCAAACTTAAAACCAAATATTTCCTAAGTCTTTTATAAAAGGATAAGTTGCATTTTCTCCAAATATTATCATGTTATTAATGGCAATATGTTATGCATATTATGAAAGGTCATTATTGCATGTAAAAGGAAATTTTGATAAATTTCCATGTTGCCCATGTAGTTGTGAATCCTTATATGACAAATTTGCAATTTGATTTCATGCGATAGCTTAATAAGCATGCTAGATGTCACTTATGATGTGTTGTTTTTTGCCCCAAAATGAGAAGTTTAGTCTCCTTTAAATAAGATAAGATGGATCTCTTTGAAAATGTTTGACTCTTGAGGTTTGGGAAGTGTTACTATAGGCTCACTCTTTAGTGTTGGTTTGTTTCTGAAATCTTGTCAAGTGCTAAAAATAGAAAGCTCTAAATTTACTTCCTAATGTTGTGATATGCTTGTTGTGACCTACAATGTTGATTTCATTAGGAAGATAGTATAAGCATAATTTGGTTTGGAATAGACAAATCCTCCTAAATATTAAATAACCTCTATGCATTTCTTTTATGTTAACTCTATGAAACCATGTGTGTATGTTTTGAGTAGGAGAAGGTAGTTACTTCTTGAACAAAGCTAAGCATGGTATTATGTTTAAACTATAAGAGTGTAATTAACCGATATTATTCATGATTCTTGTGAAACTAAATGAATTGTTCAAATTTTTTAATAAGTTGAATTGTGTATTATGCCTAAGAGGGCAATTGTAATCCATAGTATGTTTAACCTTGTAATGAAATATTGAACATTCCTAAAGTTGGAGAAGGTAGTTCCTCCAAATGTAAATGAATATGAGGAAGTATGTATGCATGGAATGAATTATAGAAGTATTTCATGCTTTATTATGTTGTCTTGAATGCATGCTACAATGAAGTTGGTGTTCCTTGTACATTTGGTGCATTGACTTTTATGTGATAACATGTTGGAGTTTTTTAAACTGCTGTGGAAGTCATTGACTCTTTGAGAGTGATAAAAATGTTTGAAGTTTCATTCGAGAACGAATGTTCCCAAGTGGGGGAGTATTGTTACACCCTCAAAATCTACTAAGTTAGCTAGAGCCTGACATTTGCCTAAAAAGCTTAATAACGTGTTAATTAAGTGTTTTATAGTTTGCATATTTCATTTCAAGTAAGATAGAGGTCAAATGTTCTAGAAAGTCCAAGACGTTCAAAAGTTGGTGTTTAGACGTGATGAGTTCTTGTATGTTTACCCTGGATTTATGTGTTTTTTAGAGTTGAGAAGCAGTGTAGTTGAACCTAGTACCTTAATACACATGTTAAGGGTCAAAACTTCCGGGGTACGATTCCTCATAGACAACCCGTAGGGTCCCCATGGAGGATCCAAACATTGGAAAAGGAGGCTATCCAAGGTCGCGAGCAGGCCAAGATTTTGACTTTCCCTTTGTGACGCGCACCTAGCACGCACCTCACTGTCCCAACAATAATTTGGGTCAGAATTGGGAGGCTGCCCCGGGATGTGCATCCCACTTCCAAATCCAATTCTGTCGTTTTTAAGTCAATTTTTACATGTCTAAGAGTCCCAAATCGTGTGGGGGTGTTTTTGTAACTTATGGCACGTTTTATTAACGTATTTTAGGAACTTTATAAACCCTTTAACAAGAAAAATCCTCAAACCCATTAAGAAATCAAATTCCCAATGTTCTCTTCTCATCCAACAAAAACCCCAAAACCTCCATTGAAGACCAAGCTCAAGAAGAAGCTATAAAGTAGGATTTTTAGATCTTTCTTCTCAGATTTTCATGGGCTTTTTCATTTATAAGGTATGGTGATGCTTCATACCAAGATAACCATTTATCTATGGAGTCATTTTAAAGGTTTTCTACACAAGATTCAATGACCAAAATTCCCAATTTCCAACCTAAGCATGGGTTCATTCTTAAATTGATTTCAAAACCATTCTAATGATGAAATTTTCTTTAGCTAATGGTTTTATGATGAATTTATATCCAATTTAATGTAGAACCCATGATCCTCCTAATTTCTCAAATTGGCCAATAATGTGGGTCTTGTGATCTTGATTTCATGTTTATAGAGATTTGATTAGATTGTATTGAATTCTTTATCTCTATTACTTTCTATATAAATTGAATATGAATTGTTAAGAACTAATCAAAGATGATAATTAGCTTGGATGTTTTGTAAGTTCACCTATTTCTTCTAATTAGCCTAGAATGTTCATTGAATTGTGTTGATTGTATGGTCCACTTATGGTGGAGGTGTTTAATTTCTTCTACATATTCATGTATTATGATCATGGCCTTGAAGGCATTAGATGCATGATGAATTTATATGATAATTTAGATGTTTAGGAAGATTAAAGATTTACTCCTTCATTCTAATTATAATGTTCTGAGTGAATTGATGTTATGTGAATTATATGAATTGCCCTCTAAACTAGTTATATGATCTAGGTGTGTCTAATGTTATACGTATATGTATAATCATCATGTTAGGGTTATGTGGTATATATTGCTAGTGATGATGAATATCTTTATTGCATGAACCCTGCCTATATGAACCCTATATGAATGTATAATTGAAGTATGCTAGGAGTCTTCTATTCTATTGTTGAATGTGTACTTGCCTTCTATGATGTAATGTGAGTGTGTGTAGTCAATAGTCTTTGATATTCTAGATGTGTTTGATTCAAGAATTGTGGATTGTTGTACATGTATTGTGATATTTTGAAGGTAGATTCCTCAATGCTATGTGACAGCCATTATGTGATCATATTGACCAATGTACTCACACACTTCACGCATATTTATGAGTAGGGTAGATTTGTTATGACTAAGGAAAGGATTGTTCTCCTGTGCAATTTAACCTATTTGTATGCACGTGATGTATATGATTTATGATGTTATGAACATGTGTGACTATAGGTGTTACATGAAGGTATATCTCACATTGTATGAACATACACATGATGAATGATTGTATCAATATGTGAAAGGACATTCTCACATGAATTAGGGTCTTGGATGAAAGAACATTCTAATCTTAGAATCTTTTGCGCTATATGATATATAAAGGAGAAAACTCATACGGTCTTATTTATGACTAGATTAAAGTCTTAAATATAGATTAAAAAGGGAGTTCGAGCCTAGCAGCGAGTGAACATGAAAAATGTGAGTGGGAGATTCACATTAGTAAGTACGGCTTCCCACAAAGAGAAACTTCACGTCTAGCAAGTCTAGGTTCCAAACGTAGATGTTGTCTCATGAAATGGAAACCTCCACGATAGTTAGTCAAGGTTTCTAGATGAAATATCCATGTTCCATAACTATGTGTCCCCGTAGGTTATAGATTTTGGACACCACTTATATATCTATGAACGATTGGTTACACCTTAGGCAAGTGTTAAACCTCTAATTTTTTTGTGGAAGTAGAACACCGGATTCCATATACATGATCTATGTCGGTTATGGCTAAATCTCCCAATGTAAATAATGAACTAAGATAATATTATTGAATCTAATCGCATATTCTTGAGAGGATTAGTTAGTATAGGTAGGATTATAGCCCCTACTTTTGCATTGCACAAGGGACCTTTAAGAAAGGATAAGATTAGTACATGTATACAAGTAAGACTTATGTGATGTTATGTATGAACTGTGTGAATGCACTGTCAAGTAACTTTTCTATGATTAAGACATGAATTATGTGTATGTGTGTGAATTACATTTATGAATTCTAAATGGGTTTACTAAGTACATGTGGGGGTATGGGACTCCATGTGTACATTGCACAAGTAAGGTTGTGAAGGGGTTATGAGGTCGGTGTACCTATGATATGAATAAAATGAGTTTTGACTAAGGTTTTAGGAAAGGAAAAAGTCCTTATATGATGCTATGAAGCATGTGGCCTTATGTCTAATTACCAATGAAAGTGTTATGACATATTAAGTATGTTATTCGTTGTCTATGGTGACTTCTTAGATACACTTGGTGGAAGTATTATTATGGGGTGGTACCTACGCAATGCACTAGTGTAACATAGGAGTTGTCTTAGGTGATGGTCCTTATGTGAATTTGATGTCTACGAGTTTCTTCAAACTTATGAATATATGTGGTTGTCTTATGAAAAATATCTATGAAAGACTATTATAAGATGACCTCAAGTGATACATTGTACTAAGTACACTTGAGGATTACTTGAGGAAAGAATAAGATAAAAGACATGTAATGTATTGTATGTATTCAATATGCCTCAATGTATGATAAATATCTTTATGTGCTATTATGATAAGTATCGATGTCTTTATGATGTATGTGAACTATATTGAGCTTATATATGCCAATGTTTACGAAGTTTACCAAAAGACATGATGCATGGTTTTTAACTCAATGTCCTTTTAAAGTACATGTTTTTGCATGTTTACCATACTTAGTGCATTATTGTACTAATATCATTTTTCTTCATGTTTTTACACAAAGTGTAGGTGGTAATGGCTAGAGGATGTCTCCTAAGTTAAGATATTGGATATATCTCCCATGTTCAAGTAAAGGGACTGTTATGATTCAAGGGTTTCCTATGTCAAGATGTTCTTCTAGTTAATGTAATAGCTTAGACTTATATTTTATGTTGTTGAGGGATGTTTCCTCATTCTATTCTATTTAGTTGTGTCGTAATATAGCAAAGAGGCTTAGAGTCATACTATGTATTATCATATTTTATGTATACATAAAGTAATATTCTAGTGTAAGATGTTGTTTGAAAAGATTTAAATGTTCTGCTACTGTCATTACGATTATGCAATGAAAGATATATAAGGGCTTGTCTTAGTCCTCCGATGGGTCGATGACTTCATTTTTCAATCTAAGAGTACTCTAACTTCTAGGGGGGTACTTGCAGGTCGTAACATCACTCTTAGGCATTAAAGAATATTAGTGAGTGAGTCCCTAGGTCTTCTGCAAGACCATTACTTGAATTTTCTTATGTTAAGAATGTATCTTGATGAACTAATGAAGTAGTGACTTAAGTTAGGAAGAATGTAACGGATGAGTACCTAGTCTACAATAACTTTAACGATTGCCTGGTTAAAGTGTGAAGGGGGCATAAAGGATGATCTCTTCATGCTGTATCTAGGGAAGTCCTAAGAATGACTCTAGTTAGGAAAGATGGTTGATACCTTACGAATGATCTAATCTTAGGAAGTCTTAAGGATTATATAGGTAATCTTGGAGAGGGTGTATGGGTGTTTTCTTCTAGAATTACTTATAATTCTTTTGATAACCTTGGTGAGCAAAATGTCACATTATACATGTTATGTGTTTTGATGTATTGTAAGTGTATTCATGTCAATATAGGCACTCCTAAGGATTATTTAAGTGTGCTTAGAGAGGGTAGGGTGTATGGGCGGTCTGTCTTTTTCCTACTTAAGTGTGTCTTAGGATAGCTTTTAGTGAGAGAGTTGCATGCTCAAAGAATTCACTGTGAATCTTGAGTTACTTCACTGTATGGTTGAAGTAGTTTACTATAGAACTTACATAGTTCACTGTAATGTTCCTTAAAATGTGATATAATGATTATGTGATTTTTTATGAGTTTCTAAGGTGTTAAATTTTGTTCTTATGCCTATGCTATGCTTTTTTTTAATTATAAAGAGCATATTTCCATTAAATGTCCATTGTCATGATTTTTATGCATTCAGCATACGTACTACAAGTATTTGTACTAATTCCATATCTTTATCTATCTCTAAAGTGATTCATAGGTGAAGGTTATTTCAGGAGAGAAGTTTGGGTTATAGGATTTGACAAGAAAGTTTGAATTATGTCCACATTTGACTTCAGATGCGTGATTGCACAAACTTAGACTTTGAGGTTTGAATCTCCTTTGCCAAAGGTCTCTTGGATTCACCATAAAAACTACACTACCCATACTTACAACCTTTTGGCTAAAAGCATTTTCTACCACATAAGCCTTACCGAATTAAATTGGATGGTCACATCATAATCTTTGAGTAACTCCATTCACCTTCGTTGTCTCATATTTAGGTCCGTTTGACTGCATACATGCTAAAAAACTATGATGGTCACTAAACACCTCCCACTTTACACCACAAAGTTAATGTCACAAGATCTTAAGATCAAACACTACCGCTACCAACTTTAAATTATGTGTTGGATAATTCCCCTCATGCACCTTTAACTATCACGATGCATAAGTTATAATGTTCTTATCATGTATGAACACAACCTAAACCCAAATGTGAAGTGTCACAATGATAATTAAATACTTACCTTCTCACAAGTAGTGCTAGAATAAATGTTTTGGTCGAAAGAGTCTTGATCTTTTTAAATCTCTAATCACATTTTTCGTTCCATTCAAAATACACAACTTTTTTTGGTAAACCTTGTCAGATGCATGGCAATAAAAGTAAAGTTCTTCACAAATAGAAGATAGTAGATAGCAAGAACCACAGCAATCCTAACATTAGTCACATAGCTAGGCTGGACCAATTTCCTTCAATCATTTAGGTATCAACCATCACCCAATTCCTTGAAACCACATGACCCAAAAAGGACACCGAAGTCAACAAAAAATTTCACTTCAAAAATTTGACATATAAATTTTATCTCTCGAGAAAAACAAGAACAATACAAAAATGGTTGGCATGATCTTCCTAAGTTTTCAAATAAACAAAAAATGTCATCAACAAAAACAGTAACAAATTAATCAAAAAATGGCTTCAAAACACTATTCATCAAACTCATGAAAATCTTAGACGCATTGGTAAATCCAAACGACATGAAGAGAAACTCATAGTTCCCATACAAGATCTTGAATGCCATTTTTTGTAACTCCTCGGGCCTAATCTTTTACAAATGGGAACCGTACCTTACATAAATCCTAGAAAAACTAACGCACCTCAAAATTGATCAAAGAGATCATCTATCGGAGGTAATAGATACTTATTTCGAATGTTGGCCCTATTTAAATGTCAATACTCTATGCACATACTAATACTACCATCCTTTTTATTAACAAAAAAGACATTAGCACCCCAAGGGAAAGCACTAGAACAGATGAAATCTTTATCGAAGTTCCTACATTTGAGTGTTAAGCTCTCTCAATTCTACCAAAGCAATGGGGTAAGGAGGGATAGAATGGGGTGAGTACTAGTTCTAAATCAATTCAGAAATTTATATGTTTATCCTAGGGCATACTTGGAAAATCGGCATGGAATACTTCTCTAAATTCTGACACCACATGAATAGACTCAATAGATGGAGACTCGACTTCACCATCCAAATTATGAGCCAAATATGTCAAACAACCCTGCCCCACTAGTTTCCTAGCTGGAATAGGGTATATGACCTTTAGTTGGATTATGCTTGTACACCCTTTCCCCCTCTAAACTTTTCCCTACAGGGGATATCTAGGCCACAAACTTAGCATTACAATTTTACACAACATAATGGGGGGAGGGGGGCAACAAATTCATGCCTAAGATTATATCAAAGTCAGTCATATGACAAATAATCAAATCACACAAAGTATGAAAACCCATAAACAAGATAGGAACAACACGATATACAGGGGTAACAATAACTGACTCTCCAACTAGGTAGACATGGATTAGGGCATCAAGTACATTAGAACGCATATCAAATCCTAAGGAAAACTAAACTAACACATAAGAATAAGTAGAACCTAAATCAAATGTGACAGTAGAAATCCGATCATACAAAAGAATTGTAAATGTGATCACTACATCAGACTCCTCTGTCTCGATATTTCCCTGATATGCATTAATAAGCCTATCATCTGACAGGCAGCCTTATTTATTATGACACTTCTCCATTTCCCCGGCGTCAACGACCTTGCTGATTTCCTCCTCATATGACCAGGTTCTCCACATTTCTAGAACACTTAATAATTTGACCAAGTAAGCATTGTTTCTATTGTAGTAGTCATATCATGACCCTCTTTCATATACACTCAATCTAGAAAACCATACATAATATCTAAGTTAATTGTCACAACATAATTTCATTGTGTAATAAGCAACCCATACATGTTATGGCAACAATTCTAAATGAATTTTTTAAAGTAATGGTATTCATTGGAGTACTAGGAAGTCAGATACTGGGAGAAACACCTTCACAGCGCAATCCACTCATAACCCAGCCACAGATGATATTCGTGAAGAGATGGCACAGATGAGAACTGAGCTTGTGTTGGTATTAAAACATATCACTGGGGTGCAGAAAAGATAAATGCAGTTAACTACTTGGCTAAACCACCACCACCTAATGATGAATGCTATTATGCGGAGGATTCCTATGTAGTAAATGACCAGATGGGGGGTTTCCGACCGAGTGCCCAAGGCTCAAATCAGGATGGTTGGCGCCAAGGTCAAGGGAACCAAGGTCGGATCTATGGTAACTATAACCGTGATGGTCATTATGTCCGAGATGGAAACTACAACCGCGACAACAACTATTACAGGGGTAACTATGGTAACAGAAATGATAGAAATAAGCCCTATGTCCCTCCTCAAAATCGTGAAGTTACTCCTAGGGATGGTGGAGTTAGTATGGCGCGAGTTGAGGATATGTTGCACAAAATGATGAGGAGGTTCGATGCTAGTGATGAGCACATTAAAGAGTTAAGGAGTGATTTAGCGGGTATTGGGAAAAAAGTCGATACACATGCAATATCGATTAAGCAAATTGAGTTGCAAATGGCCCAATTATCTGCGACTGTGAACACACGGCAACTGAGCACTCTTCCTAGCAACACTGTCCAAAATCCGAAAAATGATGCACACTATATGGCAATCACTACTCGGTGTGGTAGGCAAACCATTGACCCACCTATGCCGTCTAATGAGGAAAAGGTGAGAAAGGATAATTATAAGGTGGTAGAGGGTAGTGGTGAAGCAGAAGATAGCACTAAAAAGATGCAGAGGTCCCTATAAAGGTAATTCCCATGCCTAGACCACCACCCCTCTTTCCTCAGGGATAAGTGAAAAATACCGAGGATGGTAACTATTTGTGTTTTATAACAATGCTGAAGCAGCTTTCTATCAATGTCCCTTTGGTAGAAGCTCTAGAACAAATGCCCGGTTATGCCAAGTTTATGAAAGATCAGGTTACAATGAAAAGATCATCAGTTTCGAGAATGATGATGGAATGCAGCATTGTAGTGCTATTGCTACAAGATCTCTCGTACAAAAGAAGGAAGATCCGGGTGCGTTCACTATTCCTTGTACAGTCGGGTCATTACATTTTGCGAAAGCATTATGTGATCTGGGGGAAAGCATAAATCTCATGCCCCTCTCGATTTACAAGAAGTTGGGTTTGGGTGACCCAAAGCACACTGCAATGCTGATACTGATGGCTAATCAAATAGTGAAAAGGCCTAAAGAGATACTCCATGATGTGCTAGTAAAAGTGGAGTCGTTCATATTTTTGGCAGACTTTGTTATTCTTGATTGTGAAGTCAATTTTGAAGTGCCTATTATTCTTGGGAGGCCATTCCTTTCTATGGGTAGAGCCTTAGATGATATGGAAAAGGGGCAGATGAAATTTCAATTGAACAATGAAGAAGCGACCTTCAACATTTGTAGGTCCATGAGGCAGAGTGGTGAGCTTCAATCGTTATCTGCCATATCCAACAAAGAAAATATCAAGAAGGATAATGAACTAAAAAGTGAAAAACGAGAGTTTAATGTTGGGAAATTTGTGCTTCCGTCAAGCTCAATTCCAAACAGACTAGACCTTACTAGATTACACAAGTATTACCTCATGGAGCAGTTGAGTTAGAAGCCAAGGAGGGAGTGCGGTTTAAGGTGAATGAATAACAAATAAAACTCTATTTTGGGCATACTCCATCGGTGAATGAAGTGATAGAGGCATACCATCTTGATGAAGACTGAGTAATCAAGTGTCCTCAGTCGTGACGCGACGTTAAATCAGGCGCTTGTTGGGAGGCAACCCAATACTTATAGTTTTTTTTTCTTTTTTGTAATGGTAGTATTTCCTACTAATGGGTTTTAAATTTGCAGGCACATCACCAGGAAATTCTGCAGAAAATCACTCTGCAGCACTCATTGATGGATACATCAACGGACCGTTGTGCCTGTGACGGACCGTCACATGAATCCGTCGTGCCAGGTACATCTTTCTGTTATTTTCAAACTAGAGCACACGTGACGGAACCAATGATGGATCGTCAAAGCTGCAATGGACCATCGTCGGGGACTCGTCGCGTCATTAATGATGCGTTCTCAACCCGACCCAGCTGGGGTTTTTTTTAAAAAATCAACATTTAAAACCCCCACCCCTATATTTAACCCCGTTACATCCCTCTTTATCCCATTTCCCTCCCTTATCAACTTCCAAAGATCATAACCCCCCTCTCTTACAACCGATTATTTTATCCAAATTCCCCAATTCCTAAAATTCACTATCTACTAGTCGGAGTCTGCTGTTGTGGGTCTCTACTTTATCACCAAGTACCTTCCTCGCTTGTTTTTCTCATATTCTACGGTATGTGTCTCTGATTTCTACCCATTTACTTTGAATTTTTTTTATCAATTAGTACTATCCTAATTCTGATTGATGGGTTCATTCTTTAATACAAATTCTTCCTGACCTAGGTTAAGAATCCTCGAAATTGCCGTGTTAAAACTCTAGAAATAGGTGCTTTAGCATTGCTAGTTTACTAGGTATTTGGGTTAGAAAATGTAGGTTAAAACACTAACAATTCTATTTGGGTCATAGGGGATGAATGGGGCATCCCCAGTTCTGTCACTGAGTTACAAAACGAGACCCCGATGATAGACCGTCGTACCCACGACGGATCGTCATTAGGTCCGTTCTAACAGCCCTAACACCCCACTGTCAAATTTTCTCTTAGTTTCCACCAAGGGACACATGCAAAGGACCTTCGTTTACACGATGGTCCATCCTACACAACCGTTCTGGTTGTCAGAGACCCTATTCCTCACAGTCTCTCACATTTTCTTAGTGTCCACCAACGAACACAGGAGACGGACCATCGTGGAAACAACGATCCATCCTGCACAACCGTTCTAGTTGTCAGAGACCCTATTCTAAAGGTTCTCTCACTTTTTCTCAGTCTCCTCCAACAGATACATGCGACGGACCGTCGTTCCCACGACGGTACATCCTGCACAACCGTTCTGGTTTTCATAGACCCTATTCCTAACGGTTTCTCACTTTTTCTAAGTGTCCTATAATAGACACATGCGATGGACCGTTGTTCCCGTGATGGTCCGTCCTGCTCAATCGTTCTGGTTGTCTGAGACCCTATTCTTAAGGGTCGCTCACCTTTTCTAAGTGTCCTCCAACGGACATCTACGATGGACCGTCATACCCTCGACGTTCCATCTTGCATAACCGTTATGATGGTCAGAGACCCCTCTCTTAAGGGTCTCCTTTCTTTCCCAAAGTGTCCCACGACGGACATCGTCGATGGACCGTCATCGTCGCAACGGTCTGTCCTGCATATACCGTCATACTTGTCAGAGACTTTCCTTCAGTGTTCTCCACATAAACATTGTTTAAGTAAGACATGACAGATCCCATGACGGTCCGTCGTACTCACGACGAGCCGTCACCTGGTCCATCATGTTTAACTGTTACTATAATAATGTCATTACATCTTAACTCTTTTTTTGTGTGTGTGGTTTTTCTTGTCTTGTTTTCTCCTTCTAGTACTAATATTGATTCCTTACAAGTACTATCTATTATGGCACAAAAACAAGATAGAGTCTACGCACGCGGGCGATCGAAGTCTGTCGCCGCGCCCGCCTAGTTATTGGATCTGATGATGAGCGTGACCCCGAGTATGTTCCACCAGGCAATTCTGCCCCATCCCAAGCTGCACGTGCTGCCAGAGCCACACTTAAAAAGGTGGCGTCCAACGTAGTCACTGCCTTCCAGTTTGATGAGAAGCGCACACTAACCGGCACACCTTTTGGGTCAGCTACTAATGAAGAAGGAGCGTCTGGCTCCTTAGGAGTTTCATGGTTGGAGGAAGCCTCCGGATTTGCTGAGGTCCCTAAACCCGCCACCGCTGCACAGTCTGCCTCGTCTGATCAGGCTGGCAGTTTGGAATCCACACCCGGTTCCTCGACTCGTGCTTTCACCCCAGTTACCGACCAGCCCAACCGGTGGTGTGTCAACAGGCAGTATCAAGTTTATTCCGATGCAAAGTTCTTGAATTACAAAGGATTCATGACTCGAACACTTGCATTGGAGAGGCGGGTCCTTACAGGAAGTCTCCCGACGATGCCATAGATCCAAAATATCTTCACCAGACATCGACTAGAGAGGACAGCGCGTCTGTTGGGACGTTATAGTGAAGAGTTGGTAAGAGAGTTCTACCCCTCCAACGTAGAGACTCTCAGATCACAGATTGATAGGCGGGCTGCCCCACAAAAAAGGCCCCAGTGGAGCAGGTCCGAGTACTTGGCATTCAGGTTAATAACTACCTGCCTACCATCCGCCGGTATCTATATGGCGAGAATGTTGATGCCAACCGGACCCCTCTCACCGCCGAGTTTGACAACCACGCAGAGGTCCCCCTTCAGAGTTGCCTCCACTTGGTGACAATCTGGCTGATATGGTTGCATAGGCCCACACGGCTACGCAGGCGGCTTCCACTTACACTACCCCGGTCGAGTCTATCCTGGGTAGTTGTCACGACCCAAATCGGGGACGCGACTGGCACCCACATTTACCCTCCGATGTGAGCGAACCAACCCATCTAAACCTTAACATTTCAAGATATTTCAACAGAAAATAATGCGGAAGACTTAAACTCATTAATAAAGAAAAACAACTCAAACTATTATTAATATTCCCAAAATCTGGAAGTCATCACCACAAGAACATCTATCTCAAACTACTAATCTAAGAATGTCTAAAAAGCTAAAAACAATTAAAAACTAGTCCATGCCGGAAGTTCAAGGCATCAAGACTTGAAGAAGGAGACCCAGTCCAAGCTAGACGCATTAGCTCACCCTGAATTTCCGATGGAGTGAAGACGGCTTGATCTACTGCTGAGTCGAAGTTGACGGAACGGTTGCTGCATAACACAAATAACAAAGGAAAACATAAAAGTAGGGGGTCAGTACAACCACACGTACTGAGTAGATATCATCGGTTAACTCAAAATAGGGAACAATATATATCAAATAATATTATAAATCAACTATAAACTCAACATGTAGCAACAACAAGTATCATAATCGTCAATAACACCATCAAGTTCATTCATGAGGGCTCAAGCCTCATTACCATACTCATTTGGGAATTAAGTTCATTATGTTGAATATATTATCATCTTTCGAGATTCATTATCTTTCTTCCTCTTGTGTCGGTACGTGACACTCCGATCCCCTACCACTATGTGTCGGAACGTGACACTCCGATCCCCTATATGTGTCGGAACGTGACACTCCGGTCCCCTATATGTGTCGGAACGTGACACTCCGATCCCCTACATGTGTCGGTACGTGACACTCCGATCCCCTATATCTACGTGTCGGTTCGTGACACCCGTCCCACTAATACTATGTGTCGGAACGTGACACTCCGATCCACTAATTCTATGTGTCGGAACGTGACACTCCGATCCACTAATTCTATGTGTCGGAACGTGACACTCCGATCCCCTATATGTGTCGGAACGTGACACTCCGATCCCCTATATCTACGTGTCGGTTCGTGACACCGTCCCACTAATACTATGTGTCGGAACGTGACACTCCGATCCACTAATTCTATGTGTCGGAACGTGACACTCCGATCCACTAATTCTATGTGTCGGAACGTGACACTCCGATCCCTACATGTGTCAGTACGTGACACTCCGATCCCCTATATCTACGTGTCGGTTCGTGACACCCGTCCCACTAATACTATGTGTCGGAACGTGACACTCCGATCCACTAATTCTATGTGTCGGAACGTGACACTCCGATCCACTAATTCTATGTGTCGGAACGTGACACTCCGATCCACTAATCTCATTATATCCGTTCATCAAGCCTTCTCTAACCAAGGCATCATCAATCCCAATCACTTTAATTCATCAAGCCTTCCTTTATACCAAGGCATTATCATTAATATCATAGATTAAAGTTTCTTTCAAGATTTGGGATTCAATGGTTTTCATCATGCTTGTATTATCAACATCACATAATCATATTCATACAAACATACAATAAGTATATAGACAGGTTTACAATATCATCAACACATATTATTCACTATCAAGAGTTCACTACGAATATCGTAATACAAAACCATAACCTACCTCCACCGAGGAATTGGAATCAACAAGCTAATCTTCCCAAAGCTCTCTTCTTCTCGTCCAATCTCCCTCAATCGTTTCTCTCTTTCTTGCTGTTCTCTCTCCTTTGTTTTATTCAACCCTCTTTCCTTTACCCTAATTAATCATATAATTAAGTGTGAAAAAGGACAATAAAACCCCACTAATTCACTTAAGGTTACCCCTTTTAACCCTTAAGTAATTAGACTTATTAATGTTACCCCTCAATCTTATAATTAAGGAAAGAATAGTCAAAAACGACCCTTAAAACGAGGAAAGAAATCCTAAATTGCCTGGGACTGCACAACCTGTGACGGGCCGTCGTGGGTGCGACGGTCCGTCACCCAGGCCGTCGTGTCCTCCCCAAATTCCAGATGGCTGCGACGGCCCGTCACCCCTGTGACGGTCCGTCCTGGCCCCTCCGTCATGACGGTCAGAAACTCGTTTTCTTGCACCAATTTCTCAAAAGTTGAAGTGTTTTGCAACGGGACTCACGACGGTTCGTCGTGGATGTGACGGCACGTCCTGCAGGTCCGTCACAATTTACAGAGAGTCGATTTTCAGTACCCGATTTTCAAACTCTAAGTGTCATGGAACGGAACACCCACGACGGTCCGTCGAGCCTGTGACGGTCCGTCGTTGGGTCCGTGGTTCCAGCCAGTTTTTCCAGAATTTGTTCTGCTGCTCAAAACGACTAAACAGGTCGTTACAATAGATACCAATTTACCCATCGTTCGTCCCCGAACGATCAAAAGAAGAAGGACCATGGCGAAAAGGAGTACCTGAATCTGTGAACAGATGTGGGTATTTTTCTTGCATATCTGCCTCCTTCTCCCAAGTAGCTTCTTCAACCGGTCGATTCTTCCATTGAACTTTGATGGATGCAATCTCTCTCGACCTCAACTTGCGAACTTCTCTATCTAATATAGCAACCGGTTCCTCTTCATAAGTCAAGTTCTCATCCAACAAAACTGAATCCCAACGGATGATGTAGTTTCCATTTCCGTGGTATCTCTTCAACATGGATACATGAAACACCGGATGCACTCCGGACAGCCCTGGGGGTAAGGCTAATTCATAAGCCACCTCCCCTATTCTCTTAAGCACTTCAAATGGTCCAATGTACCTTGGACTTAACTTACCTCTTTTTCCAAACCGCATCACCCCTTTCATGGGTGAAACCTTCAACAAGACTTGTTCACCTTCCATGAACTCCAAGTCTCTAACCTTTCGGTCTGCATACTCCTTTTGTCTACTTTGAGCCGCCAAAAGCTTCTCTTGAATAGCTTTCACCTTCTCCATAGAATCTCTCAACAGATCAGTCCCCCAAGGTCTAACCTCGAAGGCATCAAACCAACCAATGGGAGATCTACACCTCCTCCCATATAATGCTTCAAATGGAGCCATGTCGATACTAGAGTGATAACTATTATTGTACGAAAACTCTGCCAAAGGTAAGAAGCTATCCCAATGGCCACCAAAACTCTATCACACATGCGCGTAGCATATCCTCCAAAACTTGAATCGTTCGCTCAGACTGACCATCGGTCTGAGGATGAAATGCAGTACTAAGGTCCAACCTAGTACCTAATTCAGCATGTAGTGTCCTCCAAAACTTAGAAGTAAACTGCGTACCTCTATCTGATATAATGGAGAGTGGAACTCCATGCAACCGAACGATTTCCGAGATGTAGATCTTGGCTAACTTTTCTGCATTGTAGGTCACCTTGACAGGAATGAAGTGAGCAGACTTAGTCAACCTATCAACGATCACCCATATAGAGTCATACTTACCCAATGTCTTTGGAAGACCAACCACGAAGTCCATCGCGATTCTCTCCCACTTCCATTCAGGAATGGGCATTCTCTGAAGTGTTCCTCCGGGCCTTTGGTGTTCATACTTCACTTGTTGACAATTTGGACACTTGGCAACAAACTCAACAATATCTCGCTTCATTCTACTCCACCAGAAGTGTTGCTTTAGGTCGCGATACATCTTGGTTGCACCAGGATGTATAGAATATCCGGAACAATGAGCTTCTGTAAGAATAGTGGTGATCAAATCATCGATGCGGGGTACACATACTCTTCCCTTAATCCTCAAAACACCTTCCCCATCGATTATTGCTTCCTTAGCCTCTCCTTGCAACACTTTATCTCGAATTCGCCTTAGTTTCTCATCGTCAAATTGTTTCCCCTTAATCTGATCAAGGAAAGAGGATTTTGCCTCTACACAAGCTAACAATCCTCCCTTCTCATTTATTTTTAACCTCATAAGGTCATTAGCCAAAATCTGCACTTCTCTAGCCAATGGGCGTCTAGAAGCTTGCAAATGAGCTAGACTTCCCATACTTCCGGCCTTTCTACTCAAGGCATCTGCCACAACATTAGCCTTCCCCGGATGATACAAAATAGTGATGTCGTAATCCTTTAGTAGTTCCATCCATCTCCTCTGTCTCAAGTTCAAGTCCTTCTGAGTGAAGACATACTGTAGGCTACGATGGTCCGTATAGACTTCACACTTAACCCCATACAAATAGTGTCTCCATTGCTTTAGTGCAAATACTACCGCGGCCAACTCCAAGTCATGGGTCGGATAGTTGCGTTCATGCACCTTTAATTGTCTTGAAGCATAAGCAATCACATTTTTCTCTTGCATTAGCACTGCACCCAACCCAGAATAGGATGCATCACAATAGACAATGAAGTCTTTACCCTCTATTGGCAAGGTAAGAATTGGTGCGGTAGTCAAAAGTCTTAAGCTTCTGGAAGCTCTCCTCACACTCATCCGTCCATACAAATGGGACGTTCTGCTTAGTCAAGTTCGTCAATTGGGAAGCAATGGAAGAGAATCCCTTGACGAATCGGCGGTAGTAGCTAGCTAACCCCACAAAACTCCTTATTTCTGACACGTTTGTAGGTCTTACCCAATTCTTCACTGTCTCAATCTTGGATGGATCCACCATCACCCCATCCTTAGAAACCACGTGTCCCAAGAAGGACACTGAATCTAGCCAAAACTCACACTTGGAGAATTTCGCATAAAGCTTTTTCTTTCTCAACAACTCTAACACCAATTTCAAATGCTCCTCATGTTCTTTCTTACTCTTGGAGTATATCAGTATATCATCAATAAACACAATCACAAAGAGGTCCAAGTATGGCTTGAAAATCCCGTTCATCAAGCTCATGAAGGCAGCAGGGGCATTAGTAAGACCAAACGACATTACCACAAACTCATAATGCCCATACCTAGTTCGAAAAGCAGTCTTTGGCACATCCGTTGCGCGTATTTTCAATTGGTGATAACCGGACCTCAAGTCTATTTTTGAGAAGACACAAGCACCTTGTAACTGATCGAACAAGTCATCAATGCGAGGAATGGGGTACTTGTTCTTAATAGTTACCTTGTTCAACTGTCGGTAATCTATGCACATTCGGAAACTCCCATCCTTCTTCTTCACAAATAGCACCGGAGCACCCCAAGGAGATGCACTTGGTCTAATGAAGCCCTTGCTCAACAACTCTTGAAGTTGAGCCTTTATTTCTCTTAACTCTGCGGGAGCCATTCTATAAGGGGGTATAGAAATGGGGCGAGTACCGGGTTCCAAATCAATGCAGAAGTCTATATCCCTATCTGGTGGCATACCGGGAAGATCTGCAGGGAACACATCCAAAACTCACAGACTACCGACACTGACTCAATCGATGGTACTTGAGTAGTGTCATCCTTAAGATGTGCCAAGAAAGCTAGACAACCCTTACTAACCATCTTCTGAGCACGAATAAAGGAGATGATACGCACCGGATTGGGAGTGTAGTCACCCTCCCATACTAACTGATCTGCCCCAGGCTTGGCTAACGTCACTGTTTTAGCATTACAATCCAAAATCGCAAAGTTTGGAGAAAGCCAAGTCATACCCAGAATTACATCAAAGTCACCCATTTCTAAAATAACCAAATCTACATAAGTGTTGCTCCCCACAAAATTCACCAAACAAGACCTATATACCTTTTCACTATCACAGACTCACCCACCGGAGTAGAACACGAATAGGTATGTCTAGCAATTCATCTCTCCTATCCCTCAAGGTCCGGGGGATATACTTCTCCACAAATAAGTTAGAGAATGACGCCCAAGTCATAGTGGTGCCTCTATTGGTTGACACTCAACATGTGACCGCCACCACATTTTGGCGTTCCCTTGGAACTGATAGCTCACGAACTCGACACCAAACCTCTCTACTATCCCCATTTTGTGTAGTAGCTCATGACAATCAACCAGAAAATCATAAGCATCCTCAGATTCTGCACCCTTGAAGACTGGAGGTTTCAATTTCAAGAACTTACTAAAAAGTTCGTGTTGATCGTTTGTCATAATAGGTCCAGTAGTCAGACGTGGAAATGTGCCTATTCCCAATGGTGCATCCATGCGGGGAGCCATAGTAGCCGCATGTCGTATCTCTGAAACCGGAGGTGTTGGTGCAGAAACCATTGGAGGTGCTTGACCCTGATCAGACAACCCGCTAAGATAAGCAAGTACTTGGTTGATCATCTCTGGGGTAGGTTGGGGTGGCATTTCCTCATTCTGCCCTTGTTCAGTTTCCCCTTCCTCACCCTCTCTTACTACATCCTCAGTCGGTGGAGGAGTCACCGCCCTAGTATCAGATGGGCTAGGGGCTCGTCCTCTCCCTCTAGAGGACGTCCTCCCACGACCTCTTCCACGGCCTCTTGCCGCTGTTCCTCCTCGAGCCACAGCCCCAGTGGCTGGCTCAGACGTTTCTTGTCTTGCCGTTGTCGCTGCTGGCGCGGTCGTTGCTCTAGTTCTAACCATCCGCGAAATAGAGTGAAGATGGTCAGATACCAATTTGTATCACCTAGATACCAATTGGACTCAAGTAGTAGCACGAAAGAAAGAATGAAAGAATGGAATTTTCCTAAAGTCTTATAGCCTCTCAAAGAAAAGTAAAGGCGTCCCCCTACCGTTCTTAAGACTCTACTAGACCTGTTCTTGTGTGATGAGACCAATGAACCTAATGCTCTGATACCAAGTCTGTCACGACCCAAATCGGGGACGCGACTGGCACCCACATTTACCCTCCGATGTGAGCGAACCAACCCATCTAAACCTTAACATTTCAAGATATTTCAACAGAAAATAATGCGGAAGACTTAAACTCATTAATAAAAACAACTCAAAACTATTATTAATATTCCCAAAATCTGGAAGTCATCACCACAAGAACATCTATCTCAAACTACTAATCTAAGAATGTCTAAAAAGCTAAAAAACAATTAAAAACTAGTCCATGCCGGAAGTTCAAGGCATCAAGACTTGAAGAAGGAGACCCAGTCCAAGCTAGACGCATTAGCTCACCCTGAATTTCCGATGGAGTGAAGACGGCTTGATCTACTGCTGAGTCGAAGTTGACGGAACGGTTGCTGCATAACACAAATAACAAAGGAAAACATAAAAGTAGGGGGTCAGTACAACCACACGTACTGAGTAGATATCATCGGTTAACTCAAAATAGGGAACAATATATATCAAATAATATTATAAATCAACTATAAACTCAACATGTAGCAACAACAAGTATCATAATCGTCAATAACACCATCAAGTTCATTCATGAGGGCTCAAGCCTCATTACCATACTCATTTGGGAATTAAGTTCATTATGTTGAATATATTATCATCTTTCGAGATTCATTATCTTTCTTCCTCTTGTGTCGGTACGTGACACTCCGATCCCCTACCACTATGTGTCGGAACGTGACACTCCGATCCCCTATATGTGTCGGAACGTGACACTCCGGTCCCCTATATGTGTCGGAACGTGACACTCCGATCCCCTACATGTGTCGGTACGTGACACTCCGATCCCCTATATCTACGTGTCGGTTCGTGACACCCGTCCCACTAATACTATGTGTCGGAACGTGACACTCCGATCCACTAATTCTATGTGTCGGAACGTGACACTCCGATCCACTAATTCTATGTGTCGGAACGTGACACTCCGATCCCCTACATGTGTCGGTACGTGACACTCCGATCCCCTATATCTACGTGTCGGTTCGTGACACCCGTCCCACTAATACTATGTGTCGGAACGTGACACTCCGATCCACTAATTCTATGTGTCGGAACGTGACACTCCGATCCACTAATTCTATGTGTCGGAACGTGACACTCCGATCCCCTACATGTGTCGGTACGTGACACTCCGATCCCCTATATCTACGTGTCGGTTCGTGACACCCGTCCCACTAATACTATGTGTCGGAACGTGACACTCCGATCCACTAATTCTATGTGTCGGAACGTGACACTCCGATCCACTAATTCTATGTGTCGGAACATGACACTCCGATCCACTAATCTCATTATATCCGTTCATCAAGCCTTCTCTAACCAAGGCATCATCAATCCCAATCACTTTAATTCATCAAGCCTTCCTTTATACCAAGGCATTATCATTAATATCATAGATTAAAGTTTCTTTCAAAGATTTGGGATTCAATGGTTTTCATCATGCTTGTATTATCAACATCACATAATCATATTCATACAAACATACAATAAGTATATAGACAGGTTTACAATATCATCAACACATATTATTCACTATCAAGAGTTCACTACGAATATCGTAATACAAAACCATAACCTACCTCCACCGAGGAATTGGAATCAACAAGCTAATCTTCCCAAAGCTCTCTTCTTCTCGTCCAATCTCCCTCAATCGTTTCTCTCTTTCTTGCTGTTCTCTCTCCTTTGTTTTATTCAACCCTCTTTCCTTTACCCTAATTAATCATATAATTAAGTGTGAAAAAGGACAATAAAACCCCACTAATTCACTTAAGGTTACCCCTTTTAACCTTAAGTAATTAGACTTATTAATGTTACCCCTCAATCTTTATAATTAAGGAAAGAATAGTCAAAAACGACCCTTAAAACGAGGAAAGAAATCCTAAATTGCCTGGGACTGCACAACCTGTGACGGGCCGTCGTGGGTGCGACGGTCCGTCACCCAGGCCGTCGTGTCCTCCCCAAATTCCAGATGGCTGCGACGGCCCGTCACCCCTGTGACGGTCCGTCCTGGCCCCTCCGTCATGACGGTCAGAAACTCGTTTTCTTGCACCAATTTCTCAAAAGTTGAAGTGTTTTGCAACGGGACTCACGACGGTTCGTCGTGGATGTGATGGCACGTCCTGCAGGTCCGTCACAATTTACAGAGAGTCGATTTTCAGTACCCGATTTTCAAACTCTAAGTGTCATGGAACGGAACACCCACGACGGTCCGTCGAGCCTGTGACGGTCCGTCGTTGGGTCCGTGGTTCCAGCCAGTTTTTCCAGAATTTGTTCTGCTGCTCAAAACGACTAAACAGGTCGTTACAGTAGTAGCATTGCACCGAGCTCCTCTCGCTCAGCCCGTTGCTCCGCTCTGGTCCCGCTTGCTAGGGTCCAGAAATTAGAGGCACAGATGGCTACACTTCTGCATCACATCCAGCCTTGGATGCAGAGGTCTATTGCTAAGGCATAAAGCGCTTGGAGCGGAGAATGGTCCAGCACACAGTCAGGAAGATCGCTGAGGTTCATCAGCACATGTAAGCTTTTGAGTTGTGGGTTTTAGCTCGACCAGCCCCTCATGTGGATGTGTCGACCCTTCAGGCTGCGGTCGACAGTCTTCGCGCAGACATCGATATGATCTTAGAGTCTAGGGTGCCTGAGTTTGAGACCCCTTCTGCAGAGCCTGCTGAAGACACAGTAATGGAAGCCCTATTCGCCACTTCAGAGATTCCACCACCTCCCCCTCGAGAGCATGCCAAGAAGCGTAGGGGTCGAGAGGAGGATGAGGCTCGAGCACAGAAGAAGGAGCACCTGAGATGGAGTCTGCAAGGAGAGACTCGCTTGCTGATGAGGAGACGCGTCATATGAGAGCAATAGAGTTAGCTGCTAGGGCTTCTAGCTCCAGAAATGTGGAGATAGCGGGAGGCAGTGCTGATAGTGCTGTTGATGCTGAGGACACTACTGAGGGTGTACTGATTACAGAGGAAGTAGGTTCCGGCGAATCAGACCCACTAGCTTGTTGATCGTCGGCGCTTTGCGCCCCAGGTTTGCTTCACCTACCACTCTAGTATTTCAATTTTTGTATGCATTGGGGAAAATTTCATGTCTTTTTGTTGGGGGTGGGGTAAATGGACGGTGAGTGCTAGGGTGAAGTCTGAGTATACTAATTCATTATCCTCTTTTGGAGTTTTCTTGCTTGTGTTCTTTTTTCCCAAGAGACTGATTATTTTTTCTGTTTAACCGGCATGTCTATATCTTGTGTACATAGTTTGATTCTGAAGCATGATGGCTAAAATGATATCCTAAGAAAATGAAAAATGATGCACGACTAGGCATAGTAATTGATAAATGTGTGGCTCTAAGCATGACATATAGGTACACCACTGCACTACCCTAAGTCTAAAATTCAAACTAGGTGTCTGATAATTTGGTAAAGTAATGAGATGTCAAGTGAGTGTGAGGAAAATTTGAATAGTCCACTATTTGTACTGAGCTAGAACTTTCCTGGTTAATCCTGCTAAAAGTAAGTTGTAATATACAATTAGGAAAGGATCATAGGCCGTAATTCAATATAGCCCATTTTTAGCCTAAATAAAAGAAAACCAAATGAAATTTATCCTTCTTGGATCCAAATGATTTGAGCTTGAACTAGACCTTTCTTTTTCACGCCAACTGATTTTTTCTAAGAATAATGTGTTGGCCCTGGTCCCTCCTTGTACATTTTCACCTCATCTTATTCTAAAAGCATAAGTTGAGGGTGGCTAATGTAGTAAACAACCCTTTTTATGGCCCTGACACAACTTTGGGTATTGTGTACTTTGACTCTTGGCAAAGCCATGAGTTGAGGGTGGCTATTATGAGGAATGCTTTGGAAAGTGGGGTTGAAAGAACAAAGAGAGAGAAAAAACAAAAGTAAAGTGACTCAAGAATCAGTTGAAAGAAACATAAATAATAATAATAAAAAAGTAAGAAAAGAAGAGTCACTTACACAAATGAAGAAAAAAGGGAAAATAACAAGATGAAAGAATATGAGAAACTGGGCGAGATAAAATGATAAAAAGTGGTATGTTTAGCCGATATGTCAAGGAGGACAACAAGTCACTAAATTATACCTATATATACCCTACCTGACCCTGAGCCTATGTTACGAGCTAAGAAAGTCCTATCGTAATCCTAAGAGTTGTATAGCAAACTTAAAGCAGTGAAAATAAGGGCAAGCTTATGGCAACATGTATGAATGAGTGTGAATTTGTTCTGAGAGTGAGTGTTGAAAAGTAATCCTTTATACTTAAACTTAAATCATTGTGTGAAAAATGAGGATTTTGTTTTGAAGTGAGGACACTAGTTGCAATATCAGAAATATTAGCACCTTGGTGAGAAATTGAAGAGGATAAATTTTAGTTTTATGGTGAGTCTGTGTCATGGTCTGATTCCACATAATTCAATCCTAATAGTGATAGCATGCATAAACATGATGAGACTTATAAGGATTGATATTCAAATGATTGCAAAAGAAAAAACATGGATACTGTTTTACAAAGATTTTGTATTGAGTCATAGTGCGTCGCTTGAGACAAACAACGAATTTAAGTTGGGGGTGTTGATATACCGTGGTTTCACGCTATTTTTAATACTTTTTCCCTAAATTTAGTGTGTCCAAAAGCCTTTTTGTACTAATTTTTATGTAAGTTTCTCTTTATTTGCAGGAAATCTGTCCAAAAGATGAATACAGAGGTTTTTGAGCGAGAAATACTAAAAAGATGGGGAAGTCTGACCTAGTGTGGGATTACGGAGTGCGTGACGTACCATCGTAGCCATGACGGTCCATCCTGCTGGTTCTTCATGAAGATCAGAGAATTAGTCCTAGTAACCAAATTCAAAGAGTTCAAGTGTTTTGGTACGGAGACCCTCGACGGACGTTATGCCTCTGACGATCCGTCGTACCTGTCGTCGAGGGTAATGAAGAGAGCAGAAGAAGAAATTGCACAAGTATGGGACAACGGAGTCCATGACGGCCCATCGTGACCACAACGATCCGTCGCGAGGTCCGTTGATCCAGCTGCGTTTTGACAGATTTCCAGCAAATAGAGTCCTTATTTAATTAGGTTTTTACTTTTTATAAATAGTTCGAAAAACCTAATTTTTGAGGTTAGACCCTTGATTATTTTTAGACTCTTTGTTAGAATCTTTATTTTTGAGCTTCTTTTGTGGATTAGACTTGAGGATTATTGTTACACTTTTGAAGAATCTTTATTCTTCAATTAATTTCAGTAATTGATTGTTAATATTTTTGTTGATTAATTAAGCGAACTTCGGATTTTACTCTTTCTCACTGAAGTAAGTGCATGAATTCTTATATTACATATTTGAATATTGTCATTATGACTATGGTAACTAAACTCCATAACTAGGGTTGTGGGAATCATATGCGAATAATGCGGTAAAACCTAACTAAAATAACAATTATAGAATAGTGTCTTGCATGCATTGATAATTCTTTCGCTTAGAAGTCGTTTTAACGGATGGAAACGTTAGAACTCGCCTTAATGCTACTAGCCAGACCAAGGAGGTAGATAGTAGGAAAAGAATTATCAACATAGATTTAGTGTATACTATCTAATAAGCTAGTATTGATTGGTACGAGGTAATAACTTAGTCAAATATTGAATACGATGCTTAATATGAGGTAAATATAAGGGTTAGTATAGCAACACACGTAGCCGGACCAAGGTGCGGAGTGAAATTTTCTAGATGCCGGACCAAGGATTTAGAAATACATAATTTTGTCACTTTTCATGCAAGATACTGGGAAAGAATTGTTATAGTTAGAATTATCAAGTTATGAACCTGTGGGGAACACAAAACCCTAGTTACTTTTATTAATAGATTAAACTCAAACATTTGAAGCTGTTAGTTGTCTCCTTCAATTTCGCTAGTTATTTTCATTTATTTAGAAATAGATAACCCCCCCCCCCTTTTTATCATCTTTGCTTTCAAAGGAAGTAATCGATTGAACAATAGTAATAATAGATTGAAGTTAAGTCTAAACTATTTTCCTCGTGGGAACGATCCCAACCTTATTAGTTGGGTTATTTACTTGACACGACCGCTTTACTTCTTATTTGAGAAGTAAGTTTGAGCGTATCACCAACCTTGATGATTACATTGTTGAATAATGGCTTCATCCAAATTCCAACTAGACATAAACAGCTTGTGCCGCTACTTTCCCTTTCCTATCAAGTAGAAAATTTGGCATTCTGTTGAGGCAAGTTGTGAATTACGAAAGTACAAGAGAAAAGATGAGTGAAATCTAGAAAAGGAGGAAGCATCCAGATAACAAATTCTCCTATTCCTTTTTTATATTTTGTTGCAAAGAAGTTCGAGCAGTAAAATTGGATCTTTGTTAATTAACCAAAGCATTCAAACTCCTTTTCTAAATAAAATAAGAGAGATAGCCAAAAACCAAACATACTTAAACTTCTAGTTGAACTTACAATTAGTAGCTTAAGTAATTTGAGACACTCATGCCATCTAAAAAAACATATGTACAATGTACTAGACAGGACTTGGCCAAAGAAGCATTATTCACAAAGATGAGCTTTCCAAACAAATATGACAATAAAAAGTGAGCAGACATGACTCAAGTTGGGAACAAGAATGTAATTTCATGTTGGGATTATGGGCAGCAACTCACTCTTGATTTTAACCCTAGAGGAATAGAACAACTAAGTAAAGAAGATATATATTGAAGAAACCATGTACCAATTTTAAAAACATTAGAAGCATACTAAAATTGAAGAAAATCACAGTCAAAAGGATGGCTATACATATAGGATCATGCATACTCGAAATCTATCATAAAAAAACCAGTAGTTGGCATGAGACCAACTGAAAACTCTAACATGCAAAGAAAGGAAGATTCCTTTATTTAAAATAACAAGAAGAGGATAATACAAACTCACATAGAGCATAACATGCAAGACTAAATCAGTTTATAATAAAATTTGGCCTCAAAACATAAACTAGTGTCCAATATTCCAAAATATAACACCTTAAGAGACAAAGAGGGTAAACGACACACAACAAACTTGAAGAGAAAAACTAGAAACAAAGCACACTGAAATAGACTGGGTAAATACAACCCAGTGAAAGAAATCAAAACGAGCAGTAAAGATCGTAAATAAACTCAAAATTTTGACGTCTTGATTCATTCATCCAACTAGAGGTGGAAGAAGAAAAAATATGACATTGAATACTAAGCAATAACACAAACTAAATGATATTCAAGAAAGCATATTCGAGAAGGGAAGCCACTAAACAAACTCGAATAAAATAGCAGAAAAACACCATCATTGGACACAGAACAACAAAAGACTTAAATATTCCCCTTCTTCTTTAGTTGTTTAGGCACCTCTATAAAAGATCCCATTAAAGATTGTTATTACGTTCCTTCCAACCTCATTTATTCCAAACCCCTTAAGTCAAGTTTTTCCTTTTTCTTATTGCCCTTTATTTATCTTAAGTTGTACATCTAGGAATCTGCTGCTTCTTTGTGCATTTTAGATGCCAGTGTCTAAGTATAGGAACATATGGACAATCTTAGCAAGACTATTGCTAGTATTGCCAGACTATTACAAGTGTTGGTATGAGAAACAATAATTTTTCAATTCCCTAACCCAGGTATTTTTTCATAAGAGCCTCACTTATATTTTACACAACAATATATATATTAAGAGAAAAACCATATTGATACATTCTAGACCAGAGAATATAAATGGTAAAAACTCATAAAGATTATTTATGCCACTTATACAACTTAATCAAGTATATCTTAATACAAATTTTTAAAAACAATAAATCAAACTAGAAAATCACTTGTCACTGATATGGTCCTCCACACAAGGGCAGAGTAGATCAAGATTTTTGTTAATAAACCCAACTTGAAAGTAAATACACCACCACCACCCGCCTTAGGGTCCTACGCATTTAACTTATCAAGAAAAACAATTAAATCCTATGCATTTTCACGTTATCTCCTCTGATAGATAGTTAGAAAATAATATATTCTTAAGAGTTAAGACAATAACTTCATCAGTATAACAACCAGCTTCTTTTACGGGTGAATAAAGGCACCAACGACTTACATTCAAGGACTGTATGATGACTTGTTGTAGAAATATTTATATCTAATAATAATAGAAGTGCTCACGTATAAACTGTCTACAATTACCCAAAACTTTAAGCAACGGTATCCCAAAACATCTGTGAGACAAAATTAGCTTGAACGAATTTTTCCAATCTTCTTAATAATGTTGTTGAGTAATGGATTCATCCAATCAGATAGAAAGTAATTCTTTGAGAAGGCTACCACCATTTTTATCCTTACTTAATACTAGCTAAGGGAAACAGCCTGTGTCGCCACATGTCCTTTCTTCTCAATAAATTTCACAAAAAATTGGCATTGTGTTGAGGCAAGTTGTGAATTAAAAAAGTAAAATTAAAACGATGAGTAAAACCTAAAAAAAGAGGAAGTATCCAGATAACAAATTCTCCTATTCCTTATTTATATTTTGTGACAAAGAAGTTTGAGCAGTAGAACTGTAGCTCAGTCAAAGCCAGTCAGAGAGACAGGACAAGAAACAATGAGTAAACCAAGAGTTCATGAGTAAAAATTAGAATCTGGATAAAACAATGATCTTGCTATGGGAACAATATAGAACAATTTGCTCAACAGAAACTTGCCTTTCTTGAAGAGTTACACTCATGGTCCTGATTTGAATCACATGGCTTGAATACTCCTCGGCGAAGAGACCGGAGATGGTCGTGATTAGCAAGTGCTGCATTTATTCAATCATCAACATCTCAACAACACCAATACACCTGCTATGGCAGAGAGAAGATTGGCAGGCGTGTTGTCGTTCAAGTCAGTCTGCCCCTGCAAGCTAAACAAAGCAAAGTTTCAGCATACTAAAACAGTACCAAAAATTTATATCTGTCACAAACCTATCTACATGTTACATAAATGGAAATACCATCCCACGTTTAATCAATGCATTATCCTGCTAATGAAAATGTGTCATATTAGTAGATACACCATACTTCATACTTCTATCACTTGGATACTTTTGCATAATGGGACTCTGCATAATGCACAAAAGATAGGTCTTACCCTTTGCATGCCATTTCCAGAGTGGCCAAAGAACATGACACATATTGTTCCAGCAACACGATAATTGAGGAGCATGTGTTTCTGAATCAAGTACAATTGTCAGCCAAGCAAGACAATGTCCTCAAACTATGTCACCTGAAATTAAACCTAGTGATCAAACCTATAAGCTCTTCTCCCTCCCTCCCCCTGCATAACCATTGCATCAGTTCCACTTAAAATCTATAACTTCAACAAACTCCCCATAAGATTGTTGGCATCTCCCAATCGTCCGTGTAATGATATTAATATACCACGGGAAGTAGAATACGTCCTACTCTCTAATCTCCTTGACCCATTATACCAAATTTCTGTTGTTCCATTGGGCGAAATAAATACAACATTGGTAATTTACCTTGTCATCCACACGGTTATCAGTTCCAATTTAACGTTTGGCATGTTTCGCGCTCTCTTTTTCTCTATACGGATTAAATTTAAGGTCAAAAGTTGATTCTTTTACATTATTTTTACTCTTCTCTTTCTTCAAATTATCGAGAACAAAGTAGATTGTAGTCAAATAAATTACATTGGATCAAATTCATAAAAAATTTAAGATAAATCCATGTTCATTTGTGCAGAATTATTACTTTAGGCTTTACAAATAAATAAGTTCATCTTATTAAATTCAAATCGAAGGTTCATTTCACCTTGAATCCCAAAATCATGCCACGTGTCACAATGACTAGGCATCCAAAACCAACAAGGTGATGCCACGTGTCCAAATGAAGTGGTAGTCCCAGTCAAATGCAAGAAAAAATCATAATGTTCCAAGTGTCAAAATTACATCATTTGGCCAATCACAAGCAACCTTCTCCACTCCCTACAACTATAAATAGGGTATATACATGACATTCAATGGAAGTCATAAAAACACTTCAACAAGCATTTACCAAATTGGAGAAAGCTATAACATCAACATCAATAGTTCTTCGAAGGAGTGATCAACGGAGTTCTTCCCGATATCGACTTACAACAACAATGTGTTTTTGATGTCCTGGAGATCAAAAACACCTCAAGGATGTCTACATCATCCAAAAATTTGAGAAACATTCTACTGAAGGCCCTTGAATTGCAGAGAAACTTAGGAGACAGAATCAAGAGAACAACAGAATTATGCTCACAACGATTCACTAATAAAATCACATTTTCTTCTTTTTTTATTTTGCTTGCAGTTAATTTTCCGCGCTTATGAAAATTTGTTGCCAAGAAATTTGGCACGCCCATTGGGACCAATTCTGCTCTCCATCTCTTTCTTTTGCAAATTAGAAACTTCAAAGGTTACTACTACAATGGTGTTCAGAAAGAGTTGTGATTTTTCTTACAAGGACTTTACAAATATCGTGTCTGCTGGTATCAGTCATGTTGGCCCAATTACTCGGCGTAAGTTCAAGAAAAGTGGGATAGATGGATCTGAATACGTCACATATTTGGAGGTGAGGAAAAGCAACAACTCTCATACAATGGTCATAAGTGCAACACCTAGGGGCAATCTTGCATGTGTATTCTTAGAGAATCTTATCATATTGGCTCCAACTTTGGCGATTCCAAAGATTCAATGGATTCTCCAGCATCAATGAATGTCAATGCTCTGATGGCTGACTCAACTGACATGGACGAGTAATTTGCGATGATGGAGCAAACCATTGAGGACTTGCAAAAATCCTTTGATATCAAAAATCTGCATATTGCTCACTTATGAACAAGTTGGAGGCCTTTACACCTGGAAAATCAAGTCACATTCCCACTTGTCCATCTAGTTTTGATCAACGAAACAAGGATGTTGAGGAATCTCTAGCAAAGTCCATATTTCGAAAATAGAAACAATCTGCTTCAGTTGCGACACTATCTGTCCAACAGTTGCAAGACATGATAACAAAAATTATAACGGATTCAATATGGCGGAACAACACAAAGTTCCTTGTATTACTCCAAGTCATATACTAGATTGATTACTTATCCATGCCGACAAACTATCAACCACCAAAACTGTAACAGTTCAATGGCAAGGGGAACCGAAGACAACATATCGCACACTTTTTGAAACTTGTAGCAATGCTGGAACGCCTGGTGACCTTTTGGTAAAACAGTTTGTTCGTTCGCTGAAAAGGAATGCATTCGATTGGTACAATGACCTGGAACACGATTCAATTGATAGTTGGGAGCAACTCGAGAAGGAATTTCTCAATAGTTTCTCCTGTATTCACCGAACCGTAATCATGATAAAGTTGCCCGGCACTAAGCAAAGAAAATATGAGCCAGTGGTGAATTATATCAATAGATGAAGATCATTGAGTTTTGACTGCAAAGACCGTCTTTCTGAAATATCTGCTGCGAAAATGTGCATTCAGGGTATGCATTGGGGACTTTATTAATAATACAAGGAATAAATCCGTGAACTTTTGAAGAACTTGCTACACTAGCACAAAAATGGATTTGAGCATCGCAAGTCATGGAAAGGCATCGCCTTTTGTTGATCTGACAAAGGAAAAGAAGGAGTTCAAGAAAGGCATGACCCCAAAGATCCATACTAAGGAATATTTAGCGGTGAAAGCAAAATATGTGAAGATCACCACAAAGAGTAAACTAAAAGAGGAGGAAGCCCAAAGTCAATATCTAAGAGAAGAGAGGCGGCGTCCAAACTTGAAGGATCTTGAGGTAAAGATTTACCTATTTCCAGATGCAGATGTATCTATGATCCTTGAGGAATTGCTAACTAAAAAAGTTATTGATCTTCCTGATCAAAGAGGACCGAAGAGATCAATAAGGTTGGTGATCCTAGATATTGAAATTTCCATCGCGTCCTTGGCGACCTGACAAGTAAATGCTTTATCTTGAAGGAGAAAATCATGATGTCGGTAAGTGAAGGAAAAATCATCATTGACCAAGATGAAACGGCGGAGGGAAATCATGATAGTGTAGCACAAAATCAAAAGAAGTGCTCAAGGTCGTCATATATTCCAAACACCACTAACTTTTGCAATTTGGAAGTTTAGCGCCTATTGAATTTGATGTTCCAAGGAAAACTCTTAAGGGTTCGCTAGATATAGACAACCACAAAGAGAGTGAAGTTGATGGTTGGACTTTGCTTACTCGTAAGGAGCTGAGACATCAAGCAGTTTTTAGGATACGACTTCCTAATACAAGAGCAACAAAGAGTGATGTGAATCAACTAGTACCATCAAAAAGCATCTAGCCTTGTACTAGCCGAAAGATCAATGGTTCTTCATCGCAGCAGGTTCGAAGGCCCATTACATTGGATGAATTCTTTCCTAAAAAATTCTTTTGCGGTAGTTAAATCGGTGCAACACATGTTATTTCCAGCACAGACGAAACAAAGGGAACGAAGGTGACCATAATCCAACAATAACGCAAGAATATCAAACTGATGAAAAAATTGCCCCATGTTGTGCTACAATATCCTCCACAGATGGTGACTTGTTGTTAGGGTCTAAGCTATACAATAGGCCCTTGTTTATTGTACGGTGTATTCGAGAACAACATCTCAATTCCATACAGATTGATGGTGCTTCGACAGTCAATATTATGCCAAAAGTTGTTTCAAAAAAACTTTGAATTTCTATTGATAAATTTTCCAAAAGTAACTTAACGATCCAAGGCTTCAATCAAGGAGGACAGCGATCCATAGAAAAGATTCGTGTAGGATTGTCCATTGGCAATGTGAAATCAAAAACTATGATTCATGTCATAGATTCCAAAACATCCTACAACCTGTTGCTCGGACGTCCATGGGTTCATGAAAATGGAGTTGTACCATTTAGTTTGCATCAGTGCATGAAATATATGAAAGATGGTGAAGTCGTCAACATAAATGCAGACATCAATTCTTTAATTGAGACGGAGTCATATTTTGAAGATGCAAAATTCTATTTAGATTCTTTAAAAGCAAATATGGAGGAACATGTAGAAACCAACCCAATTGGTCTCGAAGATAGTAAAGTTCAATGGGCCGCAATCAAGATGTCTAAAAAGATATTGGAAGAGGCTTTCATTAAGCTTTCACCACCCAAAGAAGACTTGAATACTAATATGGATGACAAGCAACCAATTCATCGCTATATTCCACGTGAACGTCGAAAAAAGGGGCAACCATTGCTAGAGAAATGCACTCAACAATTCCATCCACGAGGAAGGCACTTAGTCACATAACATTCCAAAATTTGAAGGAGAAAATGACTGTACTAGTTGCAAAAGTCCTGTGTATCGCTTTGGATCCCTCCAAAGTCAAAATACAAGTTGGTAATATAAAAGAGAACTTTGATCAAAAGGTCTTCACATTGTTTGAAAAATTAGTCTATGATTTCTCAATGCGAGCGAAGTTAGGAGAACTCAAGGATAAAGTCACTTGTGAAAAGATACACGGGATTATAAAGTCCCAAATGCAGTTGAGAAAGCAAGGATATCATGTCGCCACTCCTAAGTTTGGGTTAGGATTCAGCTTGCTGAAGCCTTTTCGGATTTCGTCTAAGAAGGGGAAAGAAATAATTTCATATCACTAAACCTCTATAGAAAATACAGGCAAATCTAGGAAGGGTAAAACACCACGATGGACTTCGGTGTTTGAACGCATAAGAATACTGACACCCCATTTTTCTGCATTTGAAAGGTTAGGCCGCAAGGATGAAAGAGAGTTCTATAATTAAGTGTACCAATATGCCACCACCTCAAATACATATGTATTTAATAACTTGGGAACCAAAAGAAAGTCAGTATCCAAGAGGATGTTGCTGGAGCATAAAAATTAAGATTCTTGTGATGTTATTGACGACAAGGAGATTCGTAGTGTTTTCCCATCACGTATAAAAAGAAAAGTTGTATTGTCGATTACCACTGAAGATTCTTTGAAGGTGAAAAGAAGCACAATGTTGTCACCAACCAAATTCATGGAGAGACCAAGAAGGAGGAAGATAAAGCCATCACGGTCTTCATGAGAAGTGAGGTGGACAATTCAAACTTGACACAATCATCCTATCACATAATAGTGGAAGAAGATCGGGACGTTGATGACACAAATGGTGTTGTCCAAGAGGCTCCGCCTCAATTGGAGAATGGCGTACAATCGACCGTAGGAGACCTCAAGAAACTATATCTAGGCACTCTAGAAGATCCACGTCCAATCTTTGTTAGGGCACTCTTATATCAGAATAAGAGAGCAAATACTTTAAGTTATTTGTTGAGTTCAAGGATGTTTTTTTTGGTCATACAAAGAAATTTTGGTCCTTAGTTCCATGATAACTATTCATCATTTGGGGATCAAAAAAGGGAACACATCCTATAAAGTAGTCACAACGTGTGTTTCGACCGGAGTTGGTCACACAAATTGAAGGAGAGGTCAATAAACTCATCAAAGCTGAATTTATTTCAGAAGTGAAATACCCTTGGTGGATCTCAAATATTGTAACCGTTATGATGAAGAATGGTCAAATACGTGTCTGAGTTGATTTTCGAGATTTGAACAAGGCATGTCCAAAAGATTACTTCCCTCTGCCAATCATTGAGCTCATGGTTGATGCTACAACTGGGCATGAAGATATGTCATTTATGCATGGTCTTCTGGATACAATCAAATCAGAATGTCTCCAAAAGATGAAGAATACACTGCATTTCAAACTCCAAAAAGGAATTATTGTTACAAAGCGATGCCCTTTGGTCTAAAGAATGTTGGGGCCACCTATCAACATGCAATGCAAAACATATTTGATGACATGTTTCATAAGAGGTTGGAATGTTACTTCTATGACTTAGTGGTAAAGACGAAGCAAAGGGAACACCATCTTGAACACCTTTGAATTGTTTTTTGAAAAGTTAAGAATGTTTGACTTGAAGATGAACCCACTCAAATGCGCATTTGGGGTCACCTCAGGAAAGTTTCTTGGCTTCATTGTGTGTCACCGTGAAATTGAATTTGATCCTTCCATGAGATGTTATCCAAAAAATGCCTGAGCCAAAGAAATTAAGAGACCTCCACAGTCTGCAAGGAAATTTGGCATTCATCCGGATGTTTATTTCTAACCTATTTGGACGATGTCAACCCTTCAACCATTTGATGAAGAAGATTCTCCTTTCCACTGGGACCAATCATGTCAAAATGTTTTTGAAAGCATCACAAGCTAGTTGTTGAATTCATTTGTATTAGGGGCACCAACTCCTGGAAAACCATTGATACTATACATTGCATCACAAGAGCGATCACTTGGGGCACTTCTTGCCCAAGAGAATGAAGCTAAGAAGGAACAAGCACTGTACTATATGATTCGGACATTGATAGGGCTGAGTTGACTTATACACCTATCGAGAAGATGTGCTTAGCATTGCTTTATGCAATGAAAAAATTGGAGCATTATTTTGAAGCCTACACTGTCAAGCTAATTTCTCGGGCTGATCCGTGAAATTCATAATGACTCGACCAGTTCTCTAAGGACGTCTAGCAAGATGGTTTATATTGTTTAATCAATATGATATCATATACACACCTCGAAAGTTGTAAAGGGTCAAGCACTTGCCAATTTCCTTGTGGATCACCCTCTTACGGGAAAATGGGGAACTTCAGATGAGTTTCCTGATGAAGATGCATTTTTTACTGAAGATCTACCAGAATGGACAATTGTTTTTTATGAATTTTCACGTCGAGATGGAGCAGGGGTAGGAGTGTTGTTGATATCTCCAAAATGCCTAATATTACCATTTTCATTTGTTATAGGTGAAACATGTTCCAAAAATGGTGTAGAATACTAACCTTTGATTATGCCTTGAAATGGCATCAGATATGTGATTCCTCAATTGGAGGTCTATGGTGACTCTTAGTTGATCCAATAACCTCTCGGGGAGTTACGAGGTAAAGAAGGAAGATCTTTTGTCGTATCATCAATATACTACGTTTTTACTTAAAAGGTTTGAACAAGTGTTCTTAAATCATGTTCCCATAGCGAATAAAATCACATGACAGATGCCTTGGCTAACTTGTCTACAACAATAACACTTGGAAAAAATGAGACAACAAAGGTGCGTGTATGTCATCAATGGGTTATTCCTGCTTGTCTTGATCTTCAAGTCGATGAAAGACACCATACATCTGCTTGAGTGGTTTTAAATGAAGATTGGAGAAAGACACTAATTGAGTATCCTGAACATGGAAGTTTCCCTGAGGATTTATGAGTAAGAGCAGACATTAAGGAAAGGGCAGCACGATTTATTTTTCACGATGGAATTTTATTTCGTCATTCTTATGAGGGACTATTCTTGTGGTGTCTTGAAAAATAAGAAGCTCAACAAACAATGGAGGAGGCGCATTCTGGAACATGTGGAGCACACCAAACAGGGCCTAAACTTCATTTTCGCATCAAGAGGATGGGCTAATATTGGCCAACAATGGTGATGGACTTCTTAGAGCATGCAAAAAAGTGTCGAGCGTGTCAATTTCATGCTAATTATATTCATCAATCTCCATAGGCTCTGCATCTGACTGTTGTCTTGTGGCCCTTTGATGCATGGGGACTTGTTGTTGTTGGACCTCTTCCAAAGTTGTCAAAAGGACAAATGTATATCTTGGCTGCCACTGACTATTTCTCTAAATGGGCTGAAGTTCTACCATTAATAGAGGTAAAGAAGGAAAATGTTGTTGATTTTATCAAATCAAACATATTTTCTAGATATGGCATACAAAGATGTATAATCACTAATAATGGAACACCATTTAACAATAAACTCATGAGTAGTTTGTGCAAGAAGTTCAGTTTTAAGCAATATAAATCTTCAATGTACAATGCACCTACCAATGGTCTTGCAGAAGCTTTCAACAAGACATTTGGTAACCTATTGAAAAAAGTAGTTTCAAAGAATAAAAGAGACTGGCATGAGATAGTTGGTGAAGCTTTATGAGCATATCGTACAACCTTAAGAAAGGCTATGCAAGCGACTCCGTTTTCATTGGTCTATGGCGTAAAAGTTGTCCTTCCATTCGAGAAGAAAATTCCATCATTGCAAATAGCAGTCCAAGAGGGACTTACAACTTAAAGCAACACTCAACGTCGTCTAGCAGAGTTGGAGGCATTGGATGATTAGATATTAGAAGCACAACAAAGTTTGGAGTGTTATCAAGCTCGATTTGCAAGAGCATTCAACAAGAAAGTGAGACCTCGATCATTTCAAGTGGAAGACTTGTTCTTAGAATTCCAGAGACCCATAATCCTCAAAAAATGCATTGGTGACAAGTTTACATCAAAATGGGATGGACCGTATGTTGTGAAGGAAGCATATTCAAGTGGCGCTTATAAAATTGTCGACCAAGATGGTGTAAGGGCTGATCCAGTCAACGCGAAGTTCCTAAAGCAATACTTCTCATGAAGTCTTACTATGCTCCTTAAGGTATGACTGTACGTTACTACTGGCCCTCAAGAGTATAAATTGGGTACGGCTCCCCAAAAAAATTAATAATAAAACTCATTCTCTTGAACTATGATACGACTTGATCCTATTCGCCGAGGTACGTAGGAGATTGGAGTAATCACTCTGAGTTCAATCAAATGAGTAAAAAAGAGTGTTTGGTGGTCTTGCGTGATCATCACACTAGCTCTTGAAAAAATCTTGGAGCTAGCAAATTAGTTCAAATGCGGCGCAAACGAGCAAAATAGAAGATTTTTGAAGCCATATCCGCAACATAAGAAGAAACTCGTAAACAGAAACTTCTACATTGAGTCATGGATATTCAACTATGATAGTTCAATGTTGCATATCAAGCATCTTATATTTTGAGTCAACTTTGGGTATTAATTTAATCAAATCAAAAGGGGTTTTGATTTGATTTTTTGATATGCGGCAGACTGATGAATTCATTGGCATTGGATGAAGCGACTTGCAATTCTACTCGTGTGTTTGCTTACGGTGTAGATAATCTAGTTTAATTCATTGATGCTTCAGTAAGTTACTCAAAATCCGGGGCATCTGTACTTGAAAAATCAATTTGGAATACCCTCCCAATCAAATCTCTATGCTGAAATGGTATAGCCACAAAAATCATGATCTGAACACTCAAAGTTCAAGAGACAGTCTGTTGTTGTCGTCAAAAGCGCACAAAGTTCAGGAAATGGCATTCTAGGAATATAGTGAACTTGAAAAAAATTTGTAGACTGTTACGTCGCGTTATTGATTTTCTTCCAAAGTTGCGTGAAGCTGAAAAGTTTAGTGAAGCAGAAATTTGAGCTGACTTTGAAAAGATATCTGCGCTAATCTGGAAATCTTTTGGATGTAATTTTTATATGTGTTGTACAACTATGAGTTATTCTTCCAACGGAATGAGAATCACATCATTTCGAGGCTCCTTCGCCGAGTTATTGGTTTTCTCCCGATGATGAAGAAACCTGAAGATTCAAGCACGCAGATTTTGAGCCAACTTCAAACTCAAATTTGTACTAAACCATAAATCCAATGGATTTGATTTTTATATTTATTGAACATATCAAAGTTATATTTCAAAGAAAAAAATTATCTCAATATTTCGATGCTCCTACTCCGCGTTATGAATTTTCTTCCACAAGTCACAACCTGAAGATTCAAGCATGCAGATTTTAAGCCAACTGCAAACTCAAATCTGTACTAAATCATAAATCTCATGGATGTTATTTTTGTAAAAATTGAATCTATTGAAGTTATGTTTTCAACAAAAAAAAGAATCTCACTATTTCAGTGCTCCTACTCCGTGTTATGAATTTTCTCCCACATGTGCGCAAAGCTGAAGAAAGCTGAAGATTCAAGCACACAGATTTTGAGCCAACATCAAACTCAAATATGCACTAAACCATAAATCCCATAGATTTTATTTTTATACAGGTTGAAGATCTCTAAGTGGTCTTTTCAACGAAAAAGAAGTTCGTCATTTCGATGCTGCAACTTCAGGTTATGAATCTTTTTCCACATGTGCGCAAAGTTGAAAAAAGCTGAAAAGAGTAACGTTTTGTTGCAATCCTCAAATAAACGCTAGCATATGTAGTCCCTTTTTCAAAAAAAAAAAAAGGGCTCGTGGAAAGAGACAATCAAAAATTCAAAATTCGAGTGAAGAAAATTTGTCACTATTTTATTGCTTAACAAAAAATAAGAATCACTACACCATAATTACTAGTAAGAAAATCCTAAGCAAATAAAAAAAATCTAAATACGGAAAAATCTTGAAACTTATGATTTCCTGGCGACTTTTCTCAATTGCCTCTTCTATCTTGGCTAGTCTGTCAATCTCATCATTAGACATCACATTAGTTTCGTCAATGGTATAAATCTCGCCCTCCATAGTGGTGACATTCTCTCGACTTTAGGACAACATCTCTTGATATTTGTTAATGAACTCGTTGACCTTCTTTTTCTTGGAAGATAAGGCTTTTAAGTCATTCTCCACATCTGCTAAAGTTGCTTGAACTTTCTCCATGGATCCATCCAACTTTTCATGTGTCAAATTCGCACTATCAAGACGGCATTGCGCATTAGAGATGACCTTTTCATATGATTCTTTAGTTATCTTTGATGATTTTAAAGTATCATACTCTTCGTACGACTTGAAGAGATACTCTACATGAACCTCCAAAGATGAGAAATCAATAATGTTTACCTTTCTAATTTCCTCAAGAGTTGAAGTGATACTTGACTCCGATGCTGTAAAATCATCCGAAGAACCGAAGGAAAATTGTGTAATTCATCCATACAATGCGCCCCACGTCTCTTAAACGAAGGATGATTTGTCACAGTCAATGGTTTCTTGTGGCTCAAAAGTATGAGAACCACGTTGAAATGGAGGCATCATGTCACTAAAAGGTGATTTTCTTGGTGGAACAACTTCCGATGTAGGCATCACATTATTAACTCAAGAATGAAAGTCTTTTGCATCCGCATTAAGATCATCAAGATCTACTGTGAAATTTGTAACTGGCCATTGTTAAGGTCGTCACCATATAGTTCTTAAAGGTCCAACTAAAAAAAATAAAAAAAATCATAAGAAGTAAAACGACGATCTGATTAAAAATAAATAAATAAGGAGAGGTTGTTACTTGTTTTGATAATTCAAACAGAGATGTCGAGTTTAAATCCTCATCAACAAAGTTGGTATCATCAATGACAATGGTATCTAAAATGTCAATAGCACGGCAAGCATCATCTAGATCTTGTGCCTATCTTTTTAGACGATTCCAGTGACGATTCGTTAGACTAGAAGACACATTGAGTCATCCAACACATTTCGGTGAAGCATACATAAGAGAAATTACATCAGAAAGCGTCTCAATGTTTGACGTTTGGCCATTATCATTGTCCGATGATATATGAAGTTCATATGTTGTAGAAGAACCATGACCAACTTTGGAAGCAAGTGAAGTCTCCTTTGAGGATGAAATGAGGCACCTGGATTTTGATTTCGCAGACACATACATCCCCATCTTTCAAGGTTTTGGACTTGGATGAGGTCTTAGAGACTTGCAAAGTATCATTTGACTTTGCTTGAGATTTATAAGAAAGATGTGACTTTTTCTTTGGTTGATCAGAAGCCTCTTTAGATGAAGTGGATACGACGTCTTGCTTTCTCTTCTTGAAAATGATGCGTAGGTTTCCTTGGCTACCAGTTTACATACTCGCGGGTCATTAAAGGAGCACCCTCCAATGGGCATGTTGGAATCATGACTTTAGAAAAGGTATTGAGTCGAAAAGAAGAATTCCAAAGTTGCACCAATGTTAATAGTGTACCATCGTAAGGATGCTGCATAAGATCTCTAGGGACATCTTTACAAAAACTAAATTGTTGACTAAATCTGACAGGGCAGTAAGACTCCACACTGAAATTTGAATCATGCCTAAGGGTTACATAACCTGAACGAAGGTTATGACATATTCGTTCTACGAATTTGAAAGCTTTACATTATCTGTAAGGTTCAAATCCCTCCCTTGCAGCATTGCTAGATGATGGAGGCGACGGGCCTCCTTCTATGTGCAGCATGATGAATTGCGGATTTCAGTAAAGGGACTTTCATGCTAGTAGCCTTGCTTGAGAAGTTTATCATAATGTCATTGGTATCCATTTTGACCATTCTTTAAGGAGATGAGATTCTTCATATGCCCCATGAACAAGAGATAATACGCCGATAGCAGGTGGCTGAACTTCCAGAAGTAGAACTTTGGCATTCGAATTTTGTTGGCCATCGCCCATTATTTCAAGAAGAGGATGTGGCTAATCTCGATAGCGGAAGTGCATCATGTTGCGGGATTGAAGTTGTATTTATCTATCATCTGTGAAAACATTAAACATAAGGGAAAATTTTAGATTAAGAACAAGTCCAAAGTAAAGGGGGTAACCACAAATTTTTGCGACTCGTGAAAGGCTGATTTAAAATAGAAAACTGAATCAGCACAGAGGTGATCTAATCGTGGTTTTTGTTATGATGTAACCCTATTAATTTTCTTTTCAACACTGCAAACGTCTTGTTATTTCTTTATTCCTACGCTGAGGAATGAATTTTTCTGCGATGTCATGCAAAGCTGATGCGTTCAGTTAATCAGAATTTTAGGCTAAGTTCAAAAAATCACCTGAGTAAATTTGAGAATTTTTTTACCGTGATTTTCGGATATGTTGTAGTTCTGCGAGTGTAATATTTTAGTATTCCTACAATGAGATATGAATTTTCCACCAATATCGCGCTGAGCTCAAAAGGGGTGACGAAAATAAGAGTTGGAAAAAAAATTGAGGACTCAATTGAACTTGATGATACGACAATGCGAATACGGGTATATATAGCTTTCAAAACAAGGGTCACCAATTTGATTCCTACAAATTATGGAAAATTATAATGATGAAAAGTTTATTTCCTACAAAGTATTATTATTTTGGTAAGTTTTCATAGGAATCAAATATGGAAATCCCATAGAAAACAAATTATGGTTAATTTTCATAAGATTTAGATTATGGAAATTCTCCATGAGAATAAAATTAGGGAAATTCCGTAGAAACCAAATTATGGTAAGTTTTCATAAAAATTAAATTATGTAAATTTTCCATTAGAATCAAATTATGGAAATCCCATAAAAAACAAATTGTGGTAATTTTTTCTCGGAAACTACATGAAAAGGTATGCCCGAAGGAGAAAGACTCGCGTCATGAGAATTTAAATTCCTTGCGTTCTATTTAAGTTAAAGCCTAAAATTTGTGTTGAAATCGCAAGGTCTCTATCACCAAGTAATGTTTGTGGACACAATCCTTGCTCATTGAATTGGCGGTCCTTTCGTAGTGATAGCTCAAATGAGATTACCACACTATGAAGAAATATCATGCGATAAGTCTTCAAGAGCTTGAAACACTTCAAGGCAAAAATGAGTGGATAAACAACCAAAAATCAAATGACCTCTTATAAATTAGAGAATATTCTCATGAATACTTCCACTTTCATCGTCGAAATTCGGCAAGCCTACACCTTGACTAATCTAAAAAAAAAGGAAATCTGTTCGAATCTATACTTCCTCTCTTTGTTGGAAAGAAGTCCGCTCTTCGGTCATCTATAATAGAAGCGAAGCAGCTAATGCAGACAAAAAATAAACGAATGCCAACAATGGTTAGATGTATACAGCCACACAGAAATCATAGAAAGAATTCTATACGGAACACACAGTAACGTAATAAAAATATTCCACTTTCAGACGACTGCTTGAATTAAATAAGAGGGCCGGACCATCTTTCACTCTACTTAGATGAAGCCCCTGGGATTATTGAACGTAAATCAGTGCACGAGCCTATGCAAACATGTTTAAAAGCGAAAAAGAAATTCCTTTTTCCCCCACCTACACAAGTGGTTTTTTAACCCAAATTAGGAAAAGTTCTGTTAGGTTCTTAGTAGCAATCGGCGACCTTTTCTTCTTTTACTTCACATAGCTTTTCGTCTCCTTGATCGATTCCCTTTTTTTAGGCAGTTTCGTATTCTAATGATCCTGTCTTACCTGATGATTAGGATTTCTTTCCCTATTTGAAAAAAGGCTAGATTGGTGGCCAAAGGACACACACAAGAGTATTGAGTCGAACCCCTTTCCTTACAGTCATGTGGCCCAGGGGCCCCCTTTAGAGATAGTGGAAGGATTTGCCCCAGCTTGGCGAATCGCATCCCCGCGCAACGAATTGCATTGCCAACCTCCTGAACGACCTATAGGAACCAGGCTATCTACCGCTTTTAAACCTGTTGGCATAGGCTCGTGCACTGATTTACGTTCAATAATCCCAGGGACTTTCACTTCAACACGTCTTCGCTCGTGATCTCTTAGAGCCCCCCCTTCCATCAATAGGTACTCCCACATTCATGACTACTTCAAATCTTGTTGCCAAATTTCGGCAAGCCTCTACGTCAACAAGACTCTAAGTAAGGGGCATTTGTAGACACATAAATTGCAGTGGATCAAATTCATACAAAATTTGAATTAAATCCATGTTCATTTGGGCTGAATGATTAATTTGGGCTTTACAAATAAATAAGTTCGTCTTATTAAATTCAAATCCAAGGTTTATTTCACCTTGAATCCCAAACTCATGTCACGTGTTACGGTGACTAGGCATTCAAAACCAATAAGGTGATACCACGTATCCAATTGAGGTGGTAGTCCAAGTCAAATGCAAGAAAAAATCGCAATGTGTCCAGTGTCAAAATTACATCATTTGGACAATCACAAGCAACCTTGTCCACTCCTTACAACTATAAATAGGGGATATACATGACATTCAAGGGGAGCCAGAAAAACTCTTCAACAAGCATTCAGCAAATTGGAGAAAGCTACAATATCAACATCAATAGTTCTTCGAAGGAGTGATCAACGGAGTTCTTCTCGGAGATCAACATACAATGACGAAGCGCTTTCCGACGTCCTGGAGATTGAGAACATCTCAAGGAGGTCTACATCATTGAACAATTCGAGAAATATGCTACTAAAGGCCCTCGAATCGCGGAGAATCTTAAGAGAGAAAATCAAGAGAACAACAAAATTGTACTCACAAATATTCACTAATAAAATAACATTTTTTTCTTTTATTTATTTTGCTTGATGTTAATTTTCCGTGCTTAATAAAATATTTTGCGAACATCGTTAAATTTATATGGAAGTACCTAAAGAGACACAAAAATTATTTATTCCATGAAGGGCTTACTCCTATTTTATACAACAATATCAATTTAGACTATTACTGAAAAGAAGAACCATGTTAAAATATATGAGACTTGAGAATATTGTTTATGACTCATAGACAACTTGAACAATGATACTATCTAAATATATTTTAGAAAATTAATACATCAAACATGATGAAATTTGAAAATCACCTGTCTCAGAGATGGTCCTTCACACAAGGCAAGAATGAAGAGTTTCAAGATTCTTGTTAATTACTCCCAGACAAAAGTAAATCTCATTCCCATTAAACCACACTAACAATCTCTTAACTTCAATTCCTTATAAATAAATAATTGACCAAAGACTCAGCGTAATAAAAAATATTCAAACTCCACATAACAAGTAAAATTCTATCATCGAAAAGAGAGGAAGGAAAACAGCATGTGTCACTACTTGCCTATAAGTTTCTCAGAAAATCGGCATTTATTTTATTGAGGTAATTTCTTAATTAAGAAAGTAAAACAGAAACGATGAGTAAAACCTAGAAAGGGAGGAATCATCCTGAAAACAAAATCTATTCATTCCTAATCTATTTTTTGTTGCAAAGAAGTTTTAGCAGTAGAATAGGAGCTATGTAATACTCAGTGACAATACAAGAAAGAATGAGTAAAATCAATTTCTCATTGATCTTTTTATGGAAACAATATAGAATCAACTCTACAATAGAACAAAGACGTTCCAGAACTGGAATACAAGAGCATTCACGGGGAACAAATTAATGCACCTGACCAAGCAAATTAACTAAACAATACAGCACTAATTACCTTCAAACCTTGAAAATGAATCAGCGACATGGTTTCACAATAAAACTAAGATATGAAGGTATTAGTTATATTTTACACTACAATATCAATTATTGACTGACCATTACTGAAGAGAAGAACCATGTTTAAACAAATTGATCAAGAATATCTAAATACAATTTTATAAACAAAAATGGAACTTAAAAATCACTTGTCTCAGATATGGTCCTCCATACAACGCCAAACAAGAACGAAGAGTTTGTTAGCATTTTTTTATTGTTGATATGATCCGTATAACATGGGTCCATCATCCCACTTCCATGACCCATTCTCCCACTAATGAGAAGGAGTTAACTACCCATTATGCCATTAATGGGAAGGCAGTTAACTATTCATTATCCTACTAATGGGAAAGTGGTTATTTTTCCATTATCCCACTACATTGATCTACTATCCTACTACTCTAGTGGTTGGTAACTTCCCATAACCTCTTAATTGTTCTTGATGAAAGTGGTTATAAATATGTCATTTGGTTCAATGGTTCCTAAGGACGTTACTTCTAAAAACTCCATAGCATCTAAGAGAGAAGTTTTGAGTACATAGCATATCTTTGAAGAAAAGAATTTTAGACTCCGACTATATCATGAATAATGGTTGGAGGTATGACATTCCAACAAGCTGCTGAAAACATACATTTACATCAAGTTGTTCAAGTAATTCTTGAAATTATTGAACAACCAGTTGAACAACATAATCCACTAGAAAATGTTGGTGAAACATTGAGAAGATCTACTAGAGAAAGAAAATTAGCAATTCCTAGTGACTTTGTTGTATATTTGCAATAATCTGAAATTGGATTTGAAAATGATCTTGAGTCTTTTTAACAAACCATGAATTCTAAAGAGTCTGAATTGTGGTACAATGTCATCAACGAAGAGATGAATTCTATGAAAAGTAACGAAGTATGGGATCTTGTAGATTTATCGAATGGTGTTAGAACCATTGGATGTAAATAGATTTTTAAGACTATAAAGGACTCATCAGGAAACATAGAAAGACATAAAGCAAGATTCGTTACTAAAGGATTTACTCAAAGGGAAGGAATTGATTACACAGAGACATTTTCTCCTGTGTCTAAAAAGGATTACTTGAGCATAATATTGGCATTAGTAGCACACTTTGACTTAGAATTGCAACAGATGGATGTGAAAACCGCATTTATTAATGGTCATCTAGAGGAAGAGGTTTATATAAAACAACCTGAGGGATTCTCCTCTAGTAATGGTGAGCACTTGGCATGAAAATTAAAGAAATCCATATATGGACTAAAACAAGCTTTCCGCAGATGGTATTTGAAATTTCATAATGTTATCTCTTCATTCCACATTGTTGAGAATATAATGGATCTGTGTATATCATAAGATCAGTGGGAGTAAAATATGTTTCTTAGTTCTATATGTGGTGATATCTAACTTGCATCAAATAATAAGGGAATGATGTATGAGGTGAAACAATTTCTTTGTAAAAGTTTTGATATGAAAGACATGGGTGATACATCTTATGTTATTGGTTGTCACGACCCAAAATGAGCCGCGAGTGGCACCCACACTTATCCTACTATGTGAGCGAACCAACCAATCTAAACCCCAACATTTCAACCATGATTAACAAAATACAATGCGGAAGACTTAAAACTCATTAACGAAATCAATTAAATAACTTTTAAAATTTATAACTCATTATCCCCAAAATTTGGAAGTCATCACCACAAGAATATCTATCCTCAAATTACTAATCTAAGAGTATCTAAGAAGCTAAAATAAGTAAAAAGCTAGTCCATGCCGAAATTTCAAGGCATCAAGACGTGAAGAGGAAGATCCAGTCCAAGCTAGAAGCAGTAGCTCACCCTGAAATCTGGCTTGATGAAGACTGGCTAGAGTTGCGGTTGAGTTCAAGACGGTGGCACGTTTGCTGCACTCCACAATTAACAAAGAAAAACAAATACAAGTAGGGGTCAGTACAAGGCACAAGTACTGAGTAGGTATCATCGGCCAACTCAAAATAGAAAACAGTATATATTAGATAATAACATAAAATCAACTAATATTCTTAACAGGTGATAGCAACAAATACCATAACCCTTGGTCACAACACCAAGCACATCAATGAGGACTCAAGCCTCCCCGTCATACTTATTTGGGAATTAGTTCTTTAAAATTTAGTATGTTATCATAATTCAAGATTCATTATCTTTATTCCTCTTGTGTCGGTACGTGACGCTCCGCTCCTACTACTACTATCCTGGTGTCGGAACGTGACACTCCGATCCATATACTATCCTGGTGTCGGAACGTGACACTCCGATCCATATACTAACCTGGTGCCGGAACGTGACACCCGATCCATATACTATCCTGGTGTCGGAACGTGACACTCCGATCCATATACTATCCTGGTGTCGGAACGTGACACTCCGATCCATATACTATCCTGGTGCCGGAATGTGACACTCCGATCCATATACTATCCTGGTGTCGGAACGTGACACTCCGATCCATATACTATCCTGGTGCCGGAACGTGACACTCCGATCCATATACTATCCTGGTGCCGAAACGTGACACCCGATCCATATACTATCCTGGTGTCGGAACGTGACACCCGATCTTTTATTACTTTAGTTCATCAAGCCTTCTTTTATACCAAGGCATTATCATTAACAAGTAAATTTGGGATTTAAGATTCAACAGCCTCATCATGCTAATTCATCACAATTATATAATCACATCATGCAAGCACACAATTAAGCATATAGAAGACTTTATAAAACTACCCAATACATATCATTCGCTATTAAGAGTTTACTATAAGATAGTATAAACCATAACCTACCTCCACTGAAGATTCGTGATCAAGCAAGCAAATTCCCCAAAGCTTTGTTTCCCTCTTCGTTCGTCTCTCTCTAGTTCGTTCGTTCTCCCTCTCCTTATTCTTTCTATTTTTCTTATTCAAACCCTCTTTCTTTTACCCTAATTAGCATATAATTAAGTATAAAAGATGATGAATTAACCCATTATTTATTTCAAGGTTATCTCTTTTAACCCCCAAGTAATTGAATTATTAATATTAACCCACTAACTTTTTAATTATAAGCAGGAATAGTCCAAAACGCCCCTTAAAACATTTAACAGAAATCCGACCCAGTCTGGGTTACGCAACCTGTGACGGTCCGTCATGGCTGTGACGGTCCGTCCTGCAGGTCCGTCACAAAGTTCAGAGAGTCAATTCTGTGGAAAGGTTTGTGACGGTCCGTCGTGCTTGCGACGGTCCGTTCTTCCATTCCGTCACGAAGTTCAGAGAGTCGATTTCAGTACCCAAATTTCAGAATTCTAAGTGTTTTGGAACGAGACCCCCTCGACGGTCGGTCGTGCCCATGACGGTCCGTCGTGGGATCCGTCGACCAAGACAGTTTTTTCCAGAAATAAAATCTGCTGCTCAGAACGACTAAACAGGTCGTTACAATAGATGCCAATTTACCCATCGTTCGTCCTCGAACGATCACAAGAAGAAAAACAAGGGCGAAAAGGAGTACTTGAATCTGTAAACAGGTATGGGTATCTTTCTTGCATATCAGCCTCTTTCTCCCAAGTGGACTCTTCAACTGGTCGATTCTTCCATTGAACTTTGATGGATGCAATTTCCCTTGATCTCAACTTGCGAATTTCTCTATCTAGAATGGCAACAGGCTCCTCCTCATAAGTCAAATTCTCATCAAGCAGAACTGAATCCCAACGAATGATGTAGTTTCCATCCCCATGGTATCTTTTCAACATAGACACATGAAATACCGGATGCACTCCTGACAGCCCTGGAGGCAAGGCTAATTCATAAGCCACCTCCCCTACTCGCTTAAGTACTTCAAATGGACCAATATACCTTGGGCTTAGCTTACCCCTTTTACCAAACCGCATCACCCCTTTCATGGGTAAAACCTTCAGCAAGACTTGTTCACCCTCCATGAACTCCAAGTCTCTAACCTTTCGATCTGCATATTCCTTTTGCCTACTTTGAGCCGCTAAAAGCTTTTCTTGAATAGATTTCACTTTCTCTAATGAATCCTTCAAAAGGTCAGTACCCCAAGGTCTAACCTCAAATGCATCAAACCAACCAATGGGAGACCTGCATCTCCTCCCATACAATGCTTCGAATGGAGCCATATCAATACTTGAGTGATAGCTATTATTGTATGAAAACTCCGCTAAGGGTAAGAAGTTATCCCAATGACCACCAAATTCTATCACACATGCACGAAGCATATCCTCCAACACTTGAATCGTTCGCTCAGACTGACCATCAGTCTGAGGGTGAAATGCAGTACTAAGGTCCAACCTAGTACCTAATTCCGCATGCAATGTTCTCCAAAACTTAGAAGTAAACTGCGTACCTCTATCTGATATGATGGAAAGTGGAACTCCATGCAATCGAACAATTTCTAAGATGTAGATTTTGGCTAACTTCTCTGCATTGTAGGTCACCTTGACCGGAATGAAGTGAGCAGACTTAGTTAATCTGTCTACAATTACCCTAATAGAATCAAACTTTACCAATGTCTTTGGAAGACCAACCACAAAATCCATTGCAATTCTCTCCCACTTCCATTCAGGAATGGGCATTCTCTGAAGTGTTCCTCCGGGCCTCTGGTGTTCATACTTTACTTGTTGACAATTTGGACATTTGGCAACAAAATCAACAATGTCGCGCTTCATTCTACTCCACCAAAAGTGTTGCTTTAGGTCACGGTACATCTTGGTTGCACCAGGATGTATAGAATATCCGGAACTATGAGCCTCTGTAAGAATAGTGTGGATCAAATCATCAACACGGGGCACACATACCCTTCCCTTAATTCTCAAAACACCTTCCTCATCAATTATTGCCTCTTTAGCCTCTCCTTGCAACACCATATCCTGAATTCGGCTTAGTTTCTCATCATCAAACTACTTTCCCTTAATCTTGTCAAGAAAAGAAGATCTCGCCTCCACACAAGCCAAAAATCCTCCCTTGTCATTTACTTCTAGCCTCATAAAGTCATTAGCCAAGTTTTGGATTTCTCTAGCCAACGGGCGTCTATAAACTTGTAAGTGTGATAAACTACCCATGCTCCCTGCTTTTCTACTTAAGGCGTCTGCCACAACATTAGCCTTTCCTGGGTGATACAAGATGGTAACATCATAATCCTTCAGTAGTTCCATCCACCTCCTCTGTCTCAAATTCAAATCCCTATGAGTAAAGACATATTGTAGGCTACGATGATCCGTATAGACTTCACACTTGACCCCATATAGATAGTGTCTCCATTCCTTTAATGCAAATACTACCGCAGCCAACTCCAAATCATGGGTCGGATAGTTACGTTCATGCACCTTTAATTGCCTCGAAGCATAATCAATTACATTCTTCTCTTGCATTAGCACTGCACCCAAACCAGAATAGGATGCATCACAATAAACAATGAAGTTCTTACCCTCTATTGGCAAGGTAAGGATAGGTGCAGTAGTCAGCAAGGTCTTGAGTTTCTGAAAGCTTTCCTCACACTCATCCGACCATACAAATGGAACATTCTTCTTAGTCAAGTTCTTCAATTGGGAAGCAATAGAAGAGAATCCCTTGACAAATCGACGGTAGTAGCTAGCTAAACCAACAAAGCTCCTTATTTCTGACACATTAGTAGGTCTTACCCAATTCTTCACTATTTCAATCTTAGAAGGATCCACCATCACTCCATCCTTAGAAACCACGTGCCCCAAGAAGGACACTGAATCTAGCCAAAACTCACACTTGGAGAATTTGGCATAAAGTTTTTTCTCCCCTAATACTTCCAACACAATTCTCAAATGCTCCTCATGTTCCTTCTTACTCTTGGAGTATATCAGTATATCATCAATATATACGATCACAAAAAGATCCAGATATGGCTTAAAAATCCCGTTCATCAAGCTCATGAAAGCAGCAGGGGCATTTGTAAGACCAAAAGACATTACTACAAATTCATAATGCCCATACCTAGTTCGAAAAGCAGTCTTTGGCACATCCGTTGCCCGTATTTTCAATTGATGATAACCGGATCTCAAGTCAATCTTAGAGAAGACACAAGCACCTTGTAAGTGATCGAACAAGTCATCAATGCGAGGAATCGGATACTTGTTCTTAATAGTTACCTTGTTCAACTGCCGGTAGTCTATGCACATCCGAAAACTCCCATCCTTCTTCTTCACAAATAAGACCGGAGCACCCCAAGGGGATGCACTTGGTCTAATGAAGCCTTTACTTAACAACTCTTGAAGTTGGGCCTTTAACTCCCTTAACTCTGCTGGAGCCATTCTATAAGGGGGTATGGAAATGGGGCGAGTACCAGGCTCCTGATCAATGCAAAAGTCAATATCCCTATCCGGTGGCATACCAGGAAGGTCTGCAGGGAACACATCCAGAAACTCACGGACTATCGAAACCGACTCAATTGAAGGCACTTGGGTAGTATCATCCCTGAGATGTGCCAAGAACGCTAAACACCCTTTACTAACCATTCTCTTAGCGCCAAGAAAGGAGACGATACGAACTGGAGTGGAAGTGTAGTCACCCTCCCACACTAACGGATCTGTCCCAGGCTTGGCCAACGTTACAGTTTTAGCATTACAATCTAAGATTGCGAAATTTGGAGAAAGCCAAGTCATACCCAGAATTACATCGAAATCAACCATCTCTAAAATAACCAAGTCTACATGAGTATTGCTCCCCACAAAAGTCACCAGACAAGACCTATATACCTTTTCAACTATCACAGACTCACCAACAGGAGTAGAAACACCAATAAGCATGTCAAGCAATTCACAATGTAAATTAAGACCAGTAGAAAATGAGGAAGATACATATGAAAATGTGCAACCAGGGTCAAATAATACAGAAGCCATGAAATCACAAACCAAAAGATTACCTGTGATAACAGCATCAGATGTCTCTGCTTCAGACCGCCCGGGGAAAGCGTAACAATGGGCCCTATCACCTGTCTGCCCGTTGCCCCTACCATGTGGTGTTGTAGTAGCTCCAGTTTGCCCGTCACCCTGGCCGTTTTGGTGACCACCATTACCTCGGCCACCACGTCCTCCAGAATGACGGCCTCTTCCATGACCACCTCTACCTCTGACTATTTGAGGTCTGTAACTCTGTTTTGGACAATACCTCTTAATGTGTCCAGTATCCCCACATCCATGACACTCTCTGGATTCAAGCATAGGTCTCTGTGAGAATGACGAAGTCTGGGGATAACCTCCAAACTCAGAGAAGTGTTGACCGGTCTGCGGTGGACCCCCAACTACAGTCTGCAGTGAAGACTGAATAGGTCGGGCTGGATAACCTCCTGAACCTTGCCCTCTGGAGTAAGAACCATTAAACTCACCTCTCTTACGAAACCTTTTAGATATCGATGCCATGGTGAAGTCATCTGGTTTCACTCCCTCCACCTCTATCATGAAGTCTACCACTTCCTGAAAGGATTTTGCTGTAGCCGCTACCTGTAAGGCTGAAATCCGCAAATCTGACCTCAACCCCTTCACAAAATGGCGAATCCGCTCTTGTGGACTGAAACAAAGCTGGGTGGCATACCTGGATAATGCACGAAACTTAGCCTCATACCCAGTCACCGACATCTTGCCTTGCTCTAGGCTCAAGAACTCATCTCTCCTCCTATCCCTCAAGGTCCGGGGGATATACTTCTCCATAAATAAGCTAGAGAATGATGCCCAAGTCATAGGTGGTGCCTGTTCGGGTTGACACTCAACATGTGACCGCCACCACATTTTGGCATTTCCCTGAAACTGATAGGTTACGAACTCAACGCCAAATCGTTCCACTATGCCCATTTTATGTAGTAACTCATGACAATCAACCAGAAAATCGTAGGCATCCTCAGATTCAGCACCCTTGAAGACTGGAGGTTTCAATTTCAAGAACTTACTGAAAAGTTCATGCTGATCACTTGTCATTATGGGCCCTGTAGTCAAACGAGGAAACGTGCCTATTTCCAATGAGGCATCCATGCGGGGAGCCTCAGCAGCGGCCTGTCGTACTTCCGGAACCTGAGGTGCTGGTGCAGAAAACACTGGAGGTGTCTGGCCTTGATCAGATAACCCGCTAAGATAGGCAAGAACCTGAATAATCATCTCTGGGTAGGTTGGGGTGGTAATCCTCATTCTGCACTTGCTCACTTTCCCCTTCCTCACCCTCTCTTACTACTTCCTCAGTCGGTGGAGGAGTCACCGCCCTAGTACTAGATGGGCCAGGTGCTTGTCCTCTTCCTCTAGAGGACGTCCTCCCGCGACCTCTACCACGGCCTCTCGCCACTACTCCTCTTTGAGCTACAGCCCCAGTGGCTGGCTGAGTTGCATCTTGTCTTGCCGGTGTTGGTGTTGGCGCCGCTGTTGCTCTAGTTCTAACCATCTGCGAAATAGAGTGAAGATGGTCATATACTAATTTGTATCACCTAGATACCAATTGGATCCAAGTAATAGCACGAAAGAAAAAAAGAAAGAATAGAATTTTCCTAAAGTCTTATAGCCTCTCAAAGAAAAGTAAAGGCATCCCCCTACCATTCCTTAAGACTCTACTAGACTCGTTCTTGTGTGATTAGACCAATGAACCTAATGCTCTGATACCAAGTTTGTCACGACCCAAAAAGAGCCGCGAGTGGCACCCACACTTATCCTACTATGTGAACGAACCAACCAATCTAAACCCCAACATTTCAACCATGATTAACAAAATACAATGCGGAAGACTTAAAACTCATTAACGAAATCAATTAAATAACTTCTAAAATTTATAACTCATTATCCCCAAAATCTGGAAGTCATCACTACAAGAACATCTATCCTCAAATTACTAATCTAAGAGTATCTAAGAAGCTAAAATAAGTAAAAAGCTAGTCCATGCCGGAATTTCAAGGCATCAAGACATGAAGAGGAAGATCCAGTCCAAGCTAGAAGCAATAGCTCACCCTGAAATCTGGCTTGATGAAGACTGGCTAGAGTTTCGGTTGAGTTGAAGACGGTGGCACGTTTGCTGCACACCACAATTAACAAAGAAAAACAAATACAAGTAGGGGTCAGTAAAAGGCACAAGTACTGAGTAGGTATCATCGGCCAACTCAAAATAGAAACCAGTATATATCAGATAATAACATAAAATCAACTAATATTCTTAACAGGTGATAGCAACAAATACCATAACCCTTGGTCACAACACCAAGCACATCAATGAGGACTCAAGCCTCCCTATCATACTTATTTGGGAATTAGTTCTTTAAAATTTAGTATGTTATCATAATTCAAGATTCATTATCTTTATTCCTCTTGTGTCGGTACGTGACACTCCGCTCCTACTACTACTATCCTGGTGTTGGAACGTGACACTCCGATCCATATACTATCCTGGTGTCGGAACGTGACACTCCGATCCATATACTATCCTGGTGCCGGAACGTGACACCCGATCCATATACTATCTTGGTGTCGGAACGTGACACTCCGATCCATATACTATCCTGGTGTCGGAACGTGACACTCCGATCCATATACTATCCTGGTGCCGGAACGTGACACTCCGATCCATATACTATCCTGGTGTCGGAACGTGACACTCCGATCCATATAGTATCCTGGTACCGGAACGTGACACTCCGATCCATATACTATCCTGGTGCCGGAACGTGACACCCGATCCATATACTATCCTGGTGTCGGAACGTGACACCCGATCCTCTATTACTTTAGTTCATCAAGCCTTCTTTTATACCAAGGCATCATCATTAACAAGTAAATTTGGGATTTAAGACTAAACAGCCTCATCATGCTAATTCCTCACAATTATATAATCACATCATGCAATCACACAATTAAGCATATAGAAGAATTTTTAAAACTACCCAATACATATCATTCGCTATTAAGAGTTTACTATAAGATAGTATAAATCATAACCTACCTCCACTGAAGATTCGTGATCAAGCAAGCAAATTCCCCAAAGCTTTGTTTCCCTCTTCGTTCGTCTCTCTCTAGTTCGTTCGTTCTCCCTCTCCTTGTTCTTTCTATTTTTCTTATTCAAACCCTCTTTCTTTTACCCTAATTAGCATATAATTAAGTATAAAAGATGATGAATTAACCCATTATTTATTTCAAGGTTATCTATTTTAACCCCCAAGTAATTGAATTATTAATATTAACCCACTATCTTTTTAATTATAAGCAGGAATTGTCCAAAACGCCCCTTAAAACATTTAACAGAAATCCGACCCAGTCTGGGTTACGCAACCTGTGACGGTCCGTCATGGCTGTGACGGTCCGTCCTGCAGGTCCGTCACAAAGTTCAGAGAGTCAATTCTGTGGAAAGGTTTGTGACGGTCCGTCGTGCCTGCGACGGTCCGTCCTGCCATTCTGTCACGAAGTTCAGAGAGTCGATTTCAGTACCCAAATTTTAGAATTCTAAGTGTTTTGGAACGATACCCCCTCGACGGTCTGTCGTGCCCATAACGGTCCGTCGTGGGATCCGTCGACCAAGACAGTTTTTCCAGAAATGAAATCTGCTGCTCAGAACGACTAAACAGGTCGTTACATTGGTATTAAAATTCATCAAGATAAACATCAAGGTACCTTATGTTCATCTCAAGAACACTATATTGATAAAATTTTAGAGAGGTTTCGAATGAAAGATTGTTCACCAAGTGTAGCTCCTATCATGAAGGGTGACAAGTTCAACTTGAATCAGTGCCCGAAGAACGATCTTGAGAGGGAACAAATGAAGGACATTCCTTACGCTTCTGTTGTCGGAAGCTTGATGTATGCTCAGGTGTTTACAAGACCTGACATATCATTTATTGTTGGAATGTTAGGAAGATATCAGAGTAATCCAGGTCTTGGCTACTGGAGAGATGCAAAGAAAGTTTTAAGATATCTTTAAGGAACAAAAAACTACATGCTTATATACAAATGATCAGATGACTTGGAAGTCAGTGGCTACTCTGATTCAAACTTTGCTGGTCATGTTAATTCATAGAAATCAAATTCAGGATACATGTTTATTTTAGCCGGTGGAGCTATATCTTGGAAAAGTGTTAAACAAACTCTAGTTACTACTTCCACTGTGGAGGCTGAGTTCATTTCTTGTTTCGAGGCTACCTCACATGGTGTATGGTTAAAGAGTTTTGTCTCTCGACTTAGAATTGTCGACTCTATATCTAAGACATTAAGGTTATACTGTGACAATTCAGCTACTGTCTTTATTGCTAAGAATAATAAAAGTGGTATTCAAAGCAAGCATATCGACATCAAATATCTAGTCATAAGAGAGCGTGTTAAAGACAAGAAAGTGGTCATTGAACACATTAACAGTGAAATATTGTTAGATGATCCTTTAACTAAAGACATTCCATCACGAAAATTTAAGGATCATGTAGTCACAATGGGACTTAGTCCCACCATGTAAAATTTAGTTTTAACAATTAATGTTTACCGAACTCTATTTTATATGATATTTCTCATTAACTGTGTGCACATTCAATTTTATTTTCAGAAATGTCGCTAAAGTATGGACCTTGAATAAATATTGAGTTTATTCTTAAATATATGGGCTAAAGTTTAGAGATAGAGTGCATTGTGATACATGCAAGATACTACTCACTTCTAGAGAAACTAGCGTCACGATTCATGTATTATATTTCATTAATGGGATTAGAATATACGTACCAAATGGGAGAATGTTAGCATTTTGTTAATACTGATATGGTCCGTATTACATGGGTCTAGTATCCCACTTCATGGAGCCATTATCCCACTAATGGGAAGGAACTTAACTACCCATTATCCATTAATGGGAATGTAGTTAACTATCTATTATCGTACTAATGAAAAAGTGGTTAATTACCCTCCCACTAATGGGATAATGGTTACCTACCCATTATACCACTACATAGATCTACTATCCTACTACTCTAGTGGTTGGTAACTTCCCATAACCTCTTAATTGTTCTTGATCGAAGAACGGTTATAAATATGTCATTTTGTTCAAAGGTCCCTAAGCACAATAATTCTAAAAACTACATACCATCTAAGAGTGAGATTTTGAGTGCTTAGAAGAATTTTAAAAAAAAAAGAAAAATTGTATACTCCGACTATATCGCTAACAATGTCAAGAGGTATGTCGATCACTCTATATTTTTGTTGCTTCATTGCTCTGCAATATCTTATAGACTTTCAGAATCGTTAATAAATCAAATTTGAAAGTAAATACTCATAGAATATGGAAAATCTCATTCACCTTTAACTACACCAAGAATCTCTTAACTTCGATTCCATCTAAATCAATAATTGACCCAAGACTAAATTATCTTCTCTGCGTAATAACTCATATACTCAAACTCCACATAACTCCATCAATGGAAAGAGAGTAAGATTTTATAGAACCCTTGAAGAAGGTTAAATTTATTGAGGATTCTGCATACAGTTGTGTTGGGGTTCGTGGGTAGATTGAAAGATAGAGAAGAAAAACCCCAGAGAAAGAGTAGAAAGAGTCACTTGGATTGAAAAACCGACCATTGTAAGAGTGCAAGTGATGTTATGAGTGGATTGTAAAACCCGATAGCATGTGAGTGGTTGTACATAACCCTAAAATACTTGTACCATTAGCTTTTTGGAAATTGAACGTTGTGGATCAAATTCAAAATTTCTATTGCATCTTAGGTTCAAGTTGAATAAATAAAAGTATTAAAAAATATGTGAATCATATTAGTTATTTATCTTACTAAATTAAAATAATATTAGTTAATTTTTTTCTATATTATCCTTGAAACTAGTTCTTTCTAAAAGTATTCATATTTGTTTGCAAATTCCCAAAAAATTGTTCATAATAATGTTGATTGTGATGTGAGGCGTTCCTCAATTGAGTTTAAACTTGTAGTGGATTTTAATTAACCAATCAATCAGAATTGCTCTCATCTTTTCACCAATCTCAGATTCTGAATCCATATAACTATGAACGCTTCAAGTCATATTTTTTATATTTAATATGAATTGGTTGAGCAGTCATTCTATTAAAAACTTTTAATTGAATCTCACCTTGAAAATATTTGCTACTACATTTGTTAGCTTAAAAATAAATATATTTGTTATATTATTCTAAAGCTATTAACATAAGTTGAAATTGTCAATTTAACGTTGATTCTCCTAATATCAATTTGAGTTAACATTTTTAAAAGATTGAACTAGCTAAAAAAATCAAAAATGTTAAAACTAGATCAAACTTTATTTCAAAAATTAAATTAAGCTTTACATTGTGTGTAGTATGCATATTTACCTTGTACGTACACTCAAATGAGTGCTCTGGCCGGTAATCCAACACTATGCATAACCAGATTTTTGTTGGGTTGGAATGTCATCAAAGTGTCAGGTGAAATTTTATAATTGCAAATCATGAAGGTGATAAATTTAGATTACAAACAAAAGTGATCTTGGACATATTTACATGTTGAGGAGTCAAATAAGACTCATACTTTAACCAAGTTTGAGGATAAATTTTTGTGTTAATGATAGTGTTTGAGTGATATCATTTCATTAGGGATGTAGGATGATAATCTGGAGGAAAAGGTACAAAACATGGATGCACAAGAAGTAGAAGTGGATCTGATCACTAAGGCGCAAAGGATAAAAGCTCAAAAGAGAAAAAAAAAGTTAAAAAGAAAATAATCCGCTGGTCTGTATCCTCTCCTTGACACTGAGAGGGAATCAATTATTTTTTAACATTGATGATGTTGAGGCAGAGTACTACATATCCTCTCGATGTCGCGGAGAAGAGGAGTATGTTAAAAGTTGAATTTACAATGCACCTGCGCGTCGCGGACCTAATAATGCCAAATTTTCTGTCGACTTTTCTCAAACTATAAATAGAGCTGAATTTTATTATTTTAATTATTATTTCCAAGATTTTGAAGAACGGTGACTTGGAGAATTATTTCTACAATATTAGGGTTCATTTTTAGTCTTTACTTTTATCGATATGTCTTATAAATACTAAATCATTAAAGATTGAGAGTCGCATTATCATTAGCTAATTCTTTGTAACACCTCGCTTTTTGAAAGAGGTAAAAGTAGAAAGAATCATATTTGAAACAAGAAATCTAAAAAATTTGGCAAGATATGCTATGTATAATTTTTTGATTAACTTCAATCGACTACAACATTCAGTACATGATGAGGTAGATGGATCAAACGATATCAAATGAAAGGCCTTGGAATCCTCTTTCCAACCCCACCAAGTTTTCTTATTTTTGTACTCGTATGAGAGATATGAATATTTGAAGTCGAGCTATCTATTTAAGGAAGGTTACCCGAAATTAAGAGGGATATTTTTGTCTCTTTCTTACCCTATCATATTTAATTAATTTTTAGTAATTAATTAGGTGTGTAAACCAATAAACTGATTTGATTCAATTTATACAATTACAATTCACGCTAGGGTTTCTAGAAAAGAGTTCAAAAAGAGAAATGAGGAGAAATTTCCTTTGTACTGGGACTGTGACTATAGGATTCTTGTATCGATTACTCTTATAAATTCTAAATCATTGAAGACTGAGAATCGCATTATGAGTAGCCAATTTCCCTGTTCACGACCGGCAATAAGGTTCTTGTATATTATTTAATTTGATGGGTTGAAATTTATTTTTTATGAATTTCTCTTTTGTACATAATTCAGTACTCAGTGATTGGTCATCATTGAAATAAAATTGGAATTGAACTTGGGAGAGGAATAAGAAGAAAAAAATGTGGGACAAAAGGATCATCATATTCTCTAGAATTAAAGTTGATTGTATCTAGAATAGCATTATACTTAGAGATCTTTCTTGGTAAATAAACAAGATTAAAATGTAATGCTCGATAATAGGTTCAATATATCCATGTTTATCAATGTAGTTAGACTCCCTTTAAAAAAAAATTCTTCACATTTGAGAAGATAAATGATAAATAAAATTACTAAGTAAATAAAAAGGTCAGACAATTTTATTTCTTAAAATTGATAGCGAACAATTCAAGAAGATACTCAATTTGTGCATTAAACTTTATTTCCTTGAGATTCAAAGTTTGATTTAGAGAAACTTTAAATAAAGATAATGTTGATACAAATTTCGCTATTGTTGACAGGTACACTTTCTTAGTTCCTATTAATTGATATTACATTGATATAAGAGCAATGTTATATTGCGTTAATTTCGCATTATTCATAGTTCAAAATAAAAACATGATTTTTTGTTTTCGAGTCAACCAAAAAAAATTGAAAACAAAATTAGTTTTCCTTTATTGATTCAGAATGTGAATAAATGTTTCATGGAATGTATGATTTATTTTTACTCACATGTTCAAAGAAAAGAGATCTGAAGATAGATTCAATGAGAGCAATTCGCTATCTTATTTTTTCTAATCTAAATTAGATCATGTATGGATTTATTTATTGTTGCGTGTCTTCTAAAATATATCAAACAGGATGTTTTTGTTCATGAGAATTGAAAAAATATGGTAAAGAAGAAGAAGTGAATAAAATGAAATAATTTCTATGACATTGATTAGAATAATTTTGCTAAAAAGAAAGAAGTTACCTTTATTTTTATGGCTTGTAGTATTATTTTATAAATTACCCCTTCAATTTTTAGGACAAATCTTTTTTTTAAAAAAAAAAGGAAGAAAACATGTGGAAGTTGTACACAAATAAGAAAAATGTAAATGATTATATTGTACTTCTTGTGAAAAAGTATTTTTTTACTCTACATTTTTTTCAATTTGTTGATTGTGTCAACATGGACTTTAAATGTCTCATTTTTTAAAAGAGCAATCTTTATAAGAGTAATGTTATTTGGCATGATACATTTTTGGCATAAATGACACAACACAGTATAGAAGACTACAATGCCTTATTGGCTCCAAAACCATCTAAATTTCCTTCCAAAATGAAAATCACCTCTGACTTTTCTTTTTTATTTTTTTTAAGAATATTTTTTACTTTCAATTGTACTTTAATCATTTTATTTCTAATTCTACAAAATGTTTCTATAATTTTTGGTTGACTTAAATGTGCGTGTAAAAGAATAAAATAAAAAATACACACACATATTCACAACACTTCAAGTACTACTAAAAACTTAAATGAAGGTTGAGTCCCGCAAAAGCAAGGAGGCCTCACCAAATATTGTCTATGAGTGTAAGATGATCTCAACAAAGCGTCTGTTGATGATCTTAAACATTGTATATGTATCATCAAAGATTCACATCTAATGACATTAGTTCATTGAATGTACGAGTATGTAATATGGCTGAATAAAACACAACATAAATGAATGACTTAAAAACAACTCAATCGAACCAATACATGAACATGAAGTGTAAACCGTTTATGATTTACAATACGATATGCAATAAAACCAAGATGAAAATAATATATTTTACTTGTGGGGAGTTTCTCTAATCGACTAACATTACCATGAGCCTAGCAATGATACAAGAGTTCGCCCACATTGCCAGGGTCATCATATTTTTTGCTGGGGTATAAGATGATATGATATGGTAATTATGGATCAATTTAATAAGCAATCTCAGAGGCAGTGAAGAATCACATGAAACATCATTTATGACTAATTCACTCTTTGCAAAGAAAAAGGACTATTACTTTACTAAAATACTTTTCAAAAAACTCATACTTACATTTTAATGTGCTCATATATTTTTAGGAAAATAGATCCCTTAAACGTATCATTTGAACTCACTTTAGTTTCGAGTGCATGCTTATACATGTGATTAGGATATGTAGGGATTCTCAAAGGTAAATAAATTTTATATGAGCTAATTTACAGAATGGAAACGTGCACACAACTTGATGGAACATGAGTTAAGAAGAAACAAGGAAACATTGGCCCAAAACTCCTTGGCGTACTGTTGGCACATTGCCCCAGGTCTTAAACTACTGAAGTTAGTCCTTGGCCAACTATTGACACGTCTTGCAAGACCTAAACATCATAAATCATGCCTTAGCATATTGTTGGCATGTCATGACCCGAGCCTATACCGTAGACGTAGTAGAGACTCAAAAATCATTGTTGATCCCCAACTGAATCTTTATCCCGAATGAATACAAGGGGAAGAATAACTCACGCATACATAAGAACTAACTTGAAAGAAATGATTAAAAATAATTTATTGAATATCTAAATTGTGTTGAGTGTACTAATGTGAAACATAAGTTTTAAAAAAATATCTAAAACTAAAAGACCATCCAAAACTATTTGTCTATCTATTAAATTTGTTTAGTATAAAGATGTGTCAAGACAAGACCCACAACTTCTCAAAATCTATTACTTCCTCCGTCTCATTTTATGTGGCATCATTTCCTTTGTTATCAGTCCTGAAAAGAATGTCACTTTTCCTTATATGGTAAATATTTAAAGGTATAATTATTCTTTTACCCTTTTTGGTCCCACCTAATCTTAAAGATAGTACTCAAATATATTTATGAGGAGAGAAAAAATGATTTACTTTTTGATTTTTTTGAAGGGCAATTTGATAAACATTTCAAAGTCTTCAATTATTTCTAAACTTCGTGCCCGGTCAGATATTACCACATAAAATGGGACGGAGGAAGTAATATAAACTCGTAAATTGGAGTCTTTCAAAAGTAGTATGGTCATAATCAAAGTTAACGAGAAACTAAAGAGATCTTAACAGACTTAGTACAGGATTCTAAGAACATCTATCTGCGTCATTAAAAGGTGCAGGTCGAATAACAGCAATACATGTAATGTATGTGTATGTAATTAATGTACCTAAGTAACTACTAACTGAACTGGTAAGACTGCAATAGATAAAGCATATGCTCAACTAAAAGGTACATGATTAAAGGAATAAAATAATTTAAAACTTTACAAGAACACTTATAGACCTCTGAAACTCAACATAGTAAGTAATATAATAAAAATACACTTGAACTCTATTTGGGAGATCCTCTAATCGACAACCATCACTATGAGCTATGTGATGATAAAAGTCTCATCCACACTGCAAGAACTATCCCATACCTTTTTGAGGTAAACTGAATCCACTAAACTCTGCCCAAAGGCCCTTAGGATTCATCTTAAAAGTATGATCATGTACCATGTTGTCTTACATGGTTTATGAGGAATATGAAATGTTTGAATCATCCTCATATTGATACTCAATATTATTCTCAATAATATATACTCATGCTCAATTTTTAAAAACATTACATTCCTTATTTTTGAGATAATTGCTCAAACTATCCTTTTAGAAGAATAGCTTTGAACTCATGAACTCATTTAAAAAATCAAATTTTCTCTTTTCTCAATGTTAAAATTTATACCTTTGGGAATACTTAGTTTTCTTATACTCTTACCTAGTTCATATTTGAAAAATCTTTCTCAAAAATACATCAAAATCATATTGGTATATGATCATTGATGACTCGGGAAGTCATACTGCTCAAACATTGATGGCATATTTAGATACCATATTGCTTAAGCATTGATGCTATAATCGATTGTCATACTAATAATTTTTAAAAAATCTTTCTTCAAACACATCTTTACGCTCTAAAAAACTCATTTTATAACACACGTGTTGGCTTTAAAAAGCTTCTCAAGAATCATGCCTCAAAATAAGGTTCGTGTGAATTTTAGACATGAACTAATCAACTCAAAGATCTCAATAGCAATACAGAAACTCAATACTCAGAACTCAAGAACTCATAAATCAACAATACTTTTATATCTGAAAAGTACTCAATTCATAAGGTCCATGCTGAAACATAGACATGAATAAATCTACTCATGAATGGTAAGGCGTAACATATAACGAGTCAATAATTTGTAATAGAATTTAAAAAATAATAAGGAACTCAAGAACTCAAAGTAAACTCATCTCAAGAATACTCAAATCTAGAGTTAGAAACCTGGATTACTCTTTTACTAATTCGAAAGAAGATGTAGGACGAACTAATTCAAAATTCTAAGTTCTTCAGTTCATGCATGGAAGAACAAGATTCTTAATCTTGAAGATGTATTTTATTAGAAGCCTTAAAATCCTAGATTGAAGAAAAACAATCGAGAAAATCTTTTGTCAGATTCTTCAATTAGTTCCTTGAAATCTCTATGGCCAAAGAATATAATTTCATTAGTGATTGATAATTGTATGGAGTAACTTGAGTTGGAAAAAATGGAATTCTTTGATTAATTCTTACGTTGAAGAAGAATTTTGAATGGAGTCTTCTACTTTGGTTTTTTCCTTAAGGGGTTTGCCTTTGGGTTTCAGAGAGAAGATAATAAAGAATTAAGAGATGAATATCTTATTGTATTGGGTCTTTAATTAATAAATAGTTTTTTTAGAATTTTCTTAGAGGTAAAAGAACAAAAAAAAACCGTTTTAATGTTTACCCATTAACTCATTTGTTATTTTGTATCATGTTATTAAAATGATCGTAACTTTTCATTCATAACTCGGATTGTTACGAAATCACTGGTGTAGTAAAGAAGATTCAAATATCATTAATTTCATAGGTTATGGGCCACGTAACTTTTTATATTCTAAGACAAATGGTCATTCCAGGTTAAAGTAAGTAAAATTTTACATCAAAACCTAATCGTTAAGGAAATTTTTAACTCAACTTTGTGCTAGGGAATTATAGTGACCTTAATTTAGATCCCAATTTATTTCCAAAATAAAATTTTACCTTTACATAAATGAGAAATTTAAGAATCACACTATACGATCTTACGTGTAAATAAAGAACAGTTTGCGAGTTAGTTTAGAAATTTTTGGGGTGTTACTATATCTTCCTCTTGGGATCATTAAATGTTGAATGATGGTTAAACTAAGGATGGAAGGGAAAGAGGTACTCTTACTATCTTTCTGACTTCAATACTTGCCTACTAACATAGGAGGAAGTGATTCATATTGAGAGTGTTGAAATTGGACTCGAGCATGCTTGGCACAAAACTCACATAATATTTCAAGATTACATGCCATGACATGAAACAAGGGTACCTAGGTATGAAGTAAGAATATGACTACTATGATTTGAATGATATGACTTGTAGCTTTTACTCTTTGCAACAATTGTCAACTATACTCTCCTTTCTATTACTATACTTCATTATTTGCAACTCTTAGCTCCCACTAGAGTATGTGGTTACTCTTACAATATCTAAATCAAATTGGTTGTTCTTACTATATTCAAGACTAATCTCTAATTCACGAAGTGCTAAACATGATGCAGTTATATTTATATAACGATAAGATTCAAGATTTTTACCTCTGTAGGGATTCTTATACCAAGAATACATCTCCTTGAGCCCATATAAGGAAACACTTAATGCATCATGCATTGTCCACATGCTAACAACACAACACTCAATCATAGTACTATAAAAACCCCATGAACTCCTACTAACCAATCCTCCAAAGAATTGATCATTCTCTCATCATCACTACCAACTAAAATATCACATATTACAACTAGGAATAACTAATTTCTCTCATTTAACTATTACTCATTCTGAAACACCATTATATTACTCCTCCACATTATAACTTTAGATGGAATATGAAGACCACTATCACAATAAGAAACATAAACCCTCTCCTTTTATTATTAATTTATTCAATGCATATGATATAAGAATATACATGACATAACATTATGTTGTTAGCCATTGAGAGTAAGTCATGAAATCAGAAAATTGAGAATGTTATGAGATACGAGTCCTTATATGAATAGGTTTACATCATGAGGCTAATATTTGTAACTTTATGGAGTAAGATTGTGATCAATGATATGAAGTATTTTCCCCTCATTCTGTCAGTGATCATAAATGTGAATCTGTCTGGAGTATATGAGCATAGGTCATAGACACAATTTTGATATCAGGTATATCAACAAGATGTTGTAATAACTGTATTTTGAGGAATAAGTTAAGAGTATGAATGGATAGATGTATATCTAAAACTCTTTCTGGAGATATCACTATCTCATTCTCAACACTTTACTTGATTTCTCATCTTATTATCTCCCCCGTAGGTATGGAGTAGACACGCTAAAGGTATAAATCTATTTCATCATCTTTGAATTGCTCTACATTCCCTTTACTCCAGTACTTAAAAAAGGCTTATCTCATGGCTATTGAACCCCTATAGACAGGTACTAAGACTCTTTTAAAGATTCTTCTATTAACCTCTTCGCATTGGCTTATAAGAACGCTTTGTGTTACTCTTAAGGGAAAAAAATAATACTTGCATCATCCTGTTCTACATTAAAGGCTCAAATATAATATAGGCACACATGGAAAATCATTATCTTAATTAAAACCTCGTCTGATTATATGCAATCTTGAGTACACCTATTAATGCTCTTATTAGTCTTATGACTTAGTCACACCTCATTGCCCTAATATAAAAGCTAGGATCTCTCACTTGATCCACTCATATTCATTGCAACAAACATCTTAATTCCTCACCTACTCAATATCAAGTCTACCAGATCAAATCTCAAGACTAACATCATCACCCACATGTTGTCATTATTTGATCATGATACGCATCTCAGATTCAAGCTTAATGTTTATTACTAAATACGGATATCAATATTATTACTCGCTTACTATACTAACATAAAACTACTATATAAAAATTAAGAAACACTTTCCCACTAGGACCACATGACAAGTAGTCAATCTCAACCTCACAGTCTTCATACTTACAATTTACTGCCACACTTCTTTTTACAACTTAAGTACTATTTACCCATTCACTATACGTCACTACCTAACAAGTACTGTAACCCTCTTGATATTATGGGCTCTCCCAAAAAAAATTTAAGTCTACCTTAGATCTATCAACTTATGAATACTCTATCATTCTATTCAACACCTATACATTGTGTTCACTAACACGATGCCGCACCATCATAAACTCCTTTATAATTAAAGTATATTCCAACTCATCCTAACTCGCAACTATTCCTCTACTTCATATCTTGAATTAAATAAAAGATTATTATTCCTTAGTCTACTCATAAAGGAGAACTCATCATTAATAACTTACAGGGTGCCTTGTTGTAATAACTTGATTTGCATTATTAATATCTCATTTTCTTACATTATTGAACCTCTGCATGCATTAGTCTAACTCTTGGCACTCTAAATACGAAAACTATCATCATGACTCATACAATCTTTTCGAGTGAAAATAATACCCATTCTCTAAAACACACTTTCTCATAAGGGTCTTAATTTAAGCAAGATTTGGAGAAGAGATGCTGAGTACATGTCACTTTTAGATCAAATGCACAAATTCATTTGAATATGAGTGCATTATTTCAAATATCAACACTTAATCTACTCACAGGCTTCCCTCAATCACTCCTTCAAGACTTTTGTTGAGAATAACTCATCGATAAGGATTCAGGATTTGATTTTCAACCACCTTGAATATGAGGGGCAATTGAATGGATTTTAGAATTGCACGAGTTTAAAATTTCCTCATGAATCAATTCTGTTGCACATTTTTAGAACGAAAAAAGGAAACTTTTCTTAAATATAATTGGTCCCTGATTTATAGGAGTTGGGCTCGCACAACCATAAATAAGATCCTACTGACACAGCTTCAAAGACACTCTAGAACACTTTAAATATGTGCTCACTATGTTTTTTACGACTCAAGACTACACCTTGACGTGGGTGGCACTCGAGAACTATTGTTGATCCCCAAGCAAACCATCAGAATGTCTCATTACAATGGAAAGACTAACTCAAGCATGCATAAGTATTAGATTTAAAGAAACTTTTAGAAAAAGTTTATCGAATCTCAAAATGTTTCTAAATATACTAATATGAAAAATAAGTTTAAAGTAAAACATCTGAAACTGAAAGACGCTCCAAAATTGTCTATATATGAAACTTTTACTGTATAAATATGAGTGTCGGGATAAGACCAACGATTATTCAAAAATTATTACTAATAACTCATAAAATTGGAGTCCTCCGGAAGCAAGGAGGTCGTACTCCAAAGTTGATCAGTGGATGAAGTGATCTCAATAGACTCTTGTTGAGGATTCTAAATGATATGAGGCCAAAAAATATATATATTGATCATTATTTGTCTCACATGCATTATTTATATTTTGTTTTTTAGCATGACATTTATGGAATTTGCTTAATAATGCATTTTATTTGTAGGAGTAAATTGATATAAAGTTGAAGAAGTTAGGAGTATGTTTTAGGTCTTATTGGTCGCAAAGGGGTCATGCCTCATAATATCGAATATAAGGGATGTGTTGATAAGTTGAATTGATAGAAGTTAATAGCACTATCAAGAGAATCAAGAAGATGTTACATGCAACCATTTTTAATAGTATCGTAAACAAAAGGAATAGAAGATGCTTTGATGGATAATCAACTACCTGCCAATCATGAAAAGGTAATTGCCTCATGTATTTGTATAGTTGGGTTGATTTATCTTCCCATACATTCCCCTGATTCAGTACTTAACTTTATCAGCTCTCTCGTTCTTAAATTAAATGTAAAGAGGAGAGTTGACCTTTTTCTAATTTGCTTTTGTAACTAATATACATCTACTTGATGAATGCAATAGAACTAATTACGTCATCATGAAAAGGCTCTATCACATCTACATACTTTATTGTCAGAACCAATTTTTGTAAAGAGTATGCCTTGCTTTATTATTAATGAAATATGGAAGTATTGGTAGACAAAAAATCAAAGATTAGATAGAATAAGAAATATTATTATTATCTCTTTGAAGAGACAACTTGAAAAATTAAAATAGAGGGGGTGGAAAGACGTAATACCAAAACAAGTCGATGAAACTTTTGACGACCCAAATCTAAATATTAGTTAAGCATCTTTTAAAAAAAATGATTGTCGTGAAAGTCCTCAAAAGTTTGCCTAAAATATTTGCATTGAAAATCTCTTCTTCAGAGGATTTCATGCATCTTGCAAAGATTATTTTTGCAGAATTTATTAGTGCCCTTGAGGTACAATAACAAAGAAGTATGAGGTATCATGGAATCGATTATGATCTAGCTTTATACGTCAATAATATGATCAACCCAAGCTTCATAAAAGGAAAAGATCTTGTCAAAAAGGCAAAAGATACAAAAAGAAAAATATATCTCAATCACAACCACTGGGAAAAAAAGGAAATATCACTTCATCGAACACCCTTTGAAATGTAGATATTGCAAAAATATCACCAGATGGAAAAGTATTATTTTTTTAAAAAAGGTTGATGATGGTGATTAAGAAGAAGAGGAAGAGGAGACAACATTTTGTTATCTCCTGTATTCAGGTTAGCATAAAAAATAGATGAATCAGACATAAAAAATTCGAGTCTACAGAAACCACTCTGTTTCCTTAAGAAAATTAATTCCCTCATGTACCCAAGGTTGCAGATTAATTTCTCCCAAGATAAAACAAATTAACCTGTTAGAGAAATAGCGGTACCTTAAACTTTAATAACATTAGCGAATGGAAGAACAGTAACAAGAGCACACATAGACGAAGTTGATCGAAAATTTTGTTTTGAGAGAAAAATGTAAGAAGAGAGGAAACATTTCTCAGTGTTTGAAAATGGAAAAACCTCCTATTTATAGCCTTTTTTAGCAAAGAACACGTCTGTTCAAATGAATCTATTCAGTCCTTTTCTTCCAAACCATTGTTTCTTTTAGGAATAGTAACGACTTTTTTAAAGGAACAAGTCTCTTCAAACCGTTATTACCATTACACGCAAATTTTAAATAAATTATGTTGCGCCAAATTAATTATGTTATTTAAATAACATTATAAATTTATTTATAATATAATGTAAATAAATTAGCAAGATTGATTAAATGTATTTTGTCCAAAAAAAGTATCAATTAATCACATCGTTTGCCAACTCCAAAGCTGAATTCGAGGCCAAGCGAGCAAGCGACGATGGCGCGAGGGGGCACCTTCTTATAAGACCTTTAAGAAGTAAAGGAAGTGCTTATTTATATAAGGACAATGATTTCCTTTCTTATACCTATATGGGACAAATGACTTTTCATTTGCACTTTGCAATGACTTTTCATTTTTCCTCCAAACTTTGTTCCCCCACTTTTACATTTTCTCTTGTCATTTCTCACTCACACTTTGTTAAAACCCAACAATCCCCCACATGAATATAGAACTTTTACTGTTAAACCATATGCATGAAAAACTTGTGTGCCTTGTTAGTACGGGTTAATCACATCTGGATAAGTACGTTTTCCTTTAAACTTTTTGTAGTTAATATTTATCGGATATACTCGGTCAATTGATAGATTTGATATCTTTGAACCGTCGAGCTTTGGTGTATATCTAGACAACATAAGTCACATATTTAACCCTTAAACGGTTTTTGTATCAATGATCGGGCGAATTCTCAATGATTCATTCTTAGATTGTCTAAATGACGAATAAATGACGAAGAGATAAAAAAAATTCACTATTCTGAAATGCTGATTGTAATACTAATAAGGGATAAATCAACTGAGTATTCAACTTTTTTAAGTCTTTCTCGCTTACTAAGTGCATAGAGAACTGGCCTTACCGGATTCTTCTTAATGTGGCTTACACTTCATAGATACATAGGTGGTTTCTAACATAGTTATCCCATAGCTACACTATTTGATATACCCTTGATAAAATTTTGAAACCATCAAAAAGTCCATATGTATTTATCCTGGTTACTGAACATTGTCTCATCATGACAATGGACCATAAAATAATTTTTGACTATTTTGAATCATCATCTATGACTTTTTTTATCTCCTTGAACCTAGATCTTGGGATCTCCGGTATTCTAGGTAGAGTTACCACCATGATGACTTGTTATTGGCTATAGTCTCATTTCTATCGATGATCTCTCAACTCCCTCTCTAGTAGGCCTTTTCTAATTGGACTCGAGACATTATAATTTGACTTTACATAGTTAGTTGTGATAATTCCAATAGAGATTAGTTGTATAACACATTTATGTCTTCATCTTATCTGACGAGACATCCCGTTATACATAACATTTTCAGCCCTTCCTATGGCAGCTTGATTATCACAATGTATGCATATAGGGGTCATTTGTTTAGGCCAAAACAGATATCTTCTATGAAATTCTGGATCTATTGAGCTTCTTCGCCTACCTTGTCTAAGGCGGTGAATTCAGACTCCATTGTATAGCGAGTTATGCATGTTTGTTTGGATGATTTCTAATATATTGCTCCCCTTCAAATAGTGAAAACATTTCCACTCGCGGATTTTGTCTCAGTTAACCCAGTAATTTAATTTGTATCGTTATATCCTTCAAGAAATGTTGGATATTTGTTGTAATGCAAAGCATAGTTTTGAGTGTTATCAACGTACCCCAAAACTCTCTTCATTTCCAACCAATGATTTTGATTGGAATTGCTTGTGTATCAAATTAATTTAGTCATAGCGCAGGCTATGTATTGTCAAGTACAATTCATGACATACATCAAACTTCCCAATACTCAGGCATAATCAAAATGAGATTGACTTTCTTCTTTATTCTTAGCAATATTAAGGTTCACATCATCTTTGCCTTTTTGAAATTCAAATACTTGAACTTTTCAAGTACCTTTAAATATGATGAAACTAAGACAATGCTAGACCGTTAGTAGTTTTGTGAATCTTAATTTCAAATATCAAATTGACAATTCCTATATCTTTTATATCAAACTTACTAGAGAGCATATGCTCAGTAGCTTTTACATTGGCAATGTCCTTGCTCATTATCCTCATTTCATCCACATATTGGCATACAATGACTTCCTGATTCGGAGTATCTTTAAAGTAAATACATTTATCACATTCATTGATCTTAAATCCATTTGTTAACATTGTTTTATCAAACTTTGCATGTCATTTTTTTGTCGCTTGTTTTAGTCCATAAATTGACTTAACAAGTTTGCATACTTTCTTTTCATTACCAGGAAGTACGAAGCCTTCATGTTGTTCTATGTAAATCTCTTCCTGCATCTCTCCATTTATGAAGGCAGTTTTCACATCCATTTGATGGATTTCAAAATCGTATTCTGCATCTAGGGCAATTAACATCCGAATTGATGTAATCCTAGTTGCTGGCGACTATGTGTCAATGTAATCAAGACATTATTTTTGTCTTAAGCCTTTGAAAACAAGTCTTAGTTTATATTTGTCAATAGTTCCATCATTTTTCATCTTCCTTTAAAAGATCCATTATGAAAGAAAAGGTATATTCCTTGAAGGAAGATCAGCCAACTCCCAAGTATGATTGTGTTGGATTGATTCAATCTCACTATTGGCATCCTCCTTCCAAGAGGTTGAGTCGCTCAACAAAATTGCTTCCTTGAATGTTTGAGGCTCACTTTCAAGAAGGAATGTTACAAAGTCAAATACAAATGAATTTGTTGTCCTTTACTTACTGTGCCTTGGACCCTGTTCATTAATTTCATTCTCTTTTGGTTATTCTCGAGGATGTTCAGACCCACCCACTAGATGACTCAAGTTTAGTTTTGAATGGATAGATATGTTCAAAAAATTTAGAATTATTTGATTCCATTATCGTATTATTATGAATATCCAAATGTTTGGACTTATGAACCAAAAATTGGCATGCCTTACTATTTGTGGCATATCTAATGAATACACAATCCATAGTTTTAGGCCCTATTTTCACCCTCTTATGTATGGAACCTTGACTTTTTCTATTTAAAATATTTCAAGTTAGGTTTTGTACCTTTTTATTTCTCATATCCTATAAGTTTTGTGATAAGCCTGAGTTTATATGTAAGACATTCATCATTTTCTTTCAAGTGTGGTTTTTCCTTTTCGCAATTCCATTAGATTGAGGAGTGTAAGGAGCAGTAGTTTGATGGATAATTCCATTTTCCAAACATATTTCTACAAATGAAGATTCATATTCTCCACCTCTATCACTTCTGGTAATTTAATTCTTTTTATCCAACTAAGTTGCAACTTCAATTTTATATTGCCTAAATGAATTAATTGATTCATCCTTACCATTTAGGAAATAAACAGTATCTAGTGCAATCGTCAATAAAAGTTATAAAATACTTTTTTCACCACGTGATGGTGTTGAATTCATTTTAAAAATGCAAGTGTGAAACAGTTCTAAGGGATATGAATTTCCTTTCAATAGATTTATCATGATGCTTTTCACACTTAGATTCAATGCAAACTTGACATTTTGATTTAGTGCACTCAAATTTAGGCAAAACATTTAAGTTAATATGTTTTCACAAGGTTTTGTTATTAATGTGTCTCAAACGTTCATGGAATAAACATTTATACTCAAACAAGTAAGAAGAAGTATAATTTTATTCATATCAACTACAATTACATTGAGTTTGAAGAGGCCCTCAGTAAGGTAAAATTTTCCTACATACATTTTATTCTTACTCACTACAACTTTATTAGAAACAAATACACATTTTAATCCAAGCTTAGTCAGAACTGGTATAGAAACTAAGTTGTTTCGCAATTTCAAAACATACAAGACCCTGTTCAAAGTCACCACCTTGCCTTATGTCATCTATAATAGGACCTTGCTAGTTCCTTTCACCTTTGCAACAGCAGTTTTCCATAAACATTTTATCGTCTGTAGGTGCTAGAGTATATGGTGAAAATAATTCTTTGTTGACACAAACATGGCATGATGTACCGGAATCTATTTACCATTCTCTTGGATTTCCAACCAAGTTGCTTTCTGAAAGCATTGAATAGAGAACGTTCGTCTCTCCTTTTAATTCAGCCAAATTTATTTGATCCTTCTTCTTGTCCCTTTTGGGACCCCAACATTCAATATCCATATGACCACGTTTGGCACGATTAAAGCATCTTTCATTCAATTTCTTCTTAGGATGATTGCTCTTTGGACCAAATACTTTCTTTTTTTCTTTGATTTTGTGGGATCGTATTCAACAATATTTACTCTACACATTGTTGATTACCACATGTCCTCTTTTCTACGGCCTTATTTGTTGGTATAAATTTTCAATGATAAACAACCTTTCCTTTCAGGATAAATGTAACACCAAAAAATAAAGAATCGTTCCTGAGTCTCAACAAATAAAGTAAAAATTACCAATCAAAGGATCCTGATTAAAACAGAATCAATCAAAGATTTTGATCCTGGTTAAGATAAAACCAATCAAGGATTTTTATAGAGATCCTCATATTGCAACAATCACACATAAAGAAAGGAGAATATCAATACAAATCACATAGCAAAAATCAAGGAAAGAGAATATCTTAACAACCAGCAATGGAGATCACAACGGCTACATTCAAAGTAACATTCAAGGAAAAGATAAAATATCAAGTTTACACTCAACCAAGGAAACGAAATCTCCAAAATACAAATTGAAGAACTCAACGGCTAAAAGTTGCAGTCAAAAAAGGAAAATACAACGGCTAAATCAAACAGGCAATCAACGAAGTTGAACAAAGATCAAGATTGAATCAATCTTGAGCCTTATTCTAGGAAAATTAGGATCTATGCCTTCTTTTCCAAGTCAAATCTCTTAGGTTGATTTATCTCCACAGAAAAGATTCAAGACTTCAAACACTACAAATGGAGGTTCGATTTGACAGAAGAAAGTGTACAACAAGTCTGCATTATCTCACATTCTCTACTCTACTTTCATCAAGCATTGTATTATCTAGTTCTACTGTGTAAACAACTAAGAGACAAGAGAAAAATATTATTGTTGAGGCTTTGTATCAAAACAAAATAAAAGGAGTGAAACAAAGAGTGAGTGTAGACTGTACTCACACCAAAAGTTCAAACAACCTTAAGAAGAACACCCTTGCAACCAATGGGGACTGGACGTAAGATCCGCATCGAATCTGAACCCGGTGTCAATTTTACTTTTCTGCATTTGATTACTTTATGATGCTCCTATGGAACACTTTAAGTCGACTACTCAAAAGAAAAATCGAAAAATTGGCAACTCACCCCCTCTTGCACTTTCTGTAACGACCTATTTAGTCGTTTGAGCAGCAGATTGAATTACGGGGAAAACTGGCTGGGACGACGAGGGAAACGACGGACCGTCGTAGTCACGACGGCCCGTCGAGGGAGTGTCGTCCCATGACACTTAGAATTTCTTTATTGGGTACTGAAAATCGACTCTCTATAAATTGTGACGGACCTGCAGGACGAGTCGTCACATCCACGACGGACCGTCGTGAGTCCCGTTGCAAAACACTTCAACTTTTGTGAATTTGGTGCAAGAAAACGAGTTTCTGACCGTCAAGACGGAGGGGTCGGGACGGACCGTCACAGGGGTGACGGGCCGTCACAGCCCACCTGAAAACTGGGAGGCACGACGGCCTGTGTGACGGACCGTCGCACCCACGACGGCCCGTCACAGGTTGTGCAGTCCCAGGCAGTTTAGGATTTCTTTCCTCGTTTTAAGGGTCGTTTTTGATTATTCCTTCCTTAATTATAAGGATTGAGGGGTAACATTAACAAGTCTAATTACTTAGGGGTTAAAAGGGGTAACCTTAAGTGAATTAGTGGGGTTTTATTGTCCTTTTTCACACTTAATTATATGATTAATTAGGGTAAAGGAAAGAGGGTTTTAATAAAACAAAAGAGAAAGAACAGAAAGAGAGGAGAAATCGATCGAGAGGAAGAAGTAACAAAGCTTGGGAGATTTCTTGTTGATTCCAATTCTTCGGTGGAGGTAGGTTATGGTTTTATATTACGATATTCGTAGTGAACTCTTGATAGTGAATAATATGTGTTGATGATATTGTAAACCTGTCTATATGCTTATTGTATGCTTGTATGATTATGATTATGTGATGTTGATAAAACAAGCATGATGAAAACCATTGAATCCCAAATCTTGAAAGAAACTTTAATCTATGATATTAATGATAATGCCTTGGTATAAAAGAAGGCGTGATGAATTAAAGTGATTGGGATTGATGATGCCTTGGTTTAGAAGGCTTGATGAACGGATATAATGAGATTAGTGGATCGGAGTGTCACGTTCCGACACATAGAATTAGTGGATCGGAGTGTCACGTTCCGACACATAGTATTAGTGGATCGGAGTGTCACGTTCCGACACATAGAATTAGTGGATCGGAGTGTCACGTTCCGACACATAGTATTAGTGGGACGGGTGTCACGTACCGACACATATAGGGGATCGGAGTGTCACGTTCCGACACATATAGGGGATCGGAGTGTCACGTTCCGACACATAGTGGTAGGGGATCGGAGTGTCACGTACCGACACAAGAGGAAGAAAGATAATGAATCTCGAAAGATGATAATATACTCAACATAATGAACTTAATTCCCAAATGAGTGTGGTAATGAGGCTTGAGTCCTCATGAATGAACTTGATGGTATTTATTGACGATTATGATACTTGTTGTTGCTACATGTTGAGTTTATAGTTGATTTATAATATTACTTGATATATATTATCTTCTATTTTGAGTTAGCCGATGATATCTACTCAGTACGTGTGGTTGTACTGACCCCCTACTTTTATGTTTCCCTTTGTTATTTGTGTTATGCAGCAAACGTTCCGTCAACTTCGACTCAGCAGTAGATCAAGCCAGTCTCCACTTCATCGGAAATTCAGGGTGAGCTAATGCGTCTAGCTTGGACTGGGTCTCCTTCTTCAAGTCTTGATGCCTTGAACTTCCGGCATGGACTAGCTTTTACTTGTTTTTAGCTTTTTAGACATTCTTAGTTTAGTAATTTGAGATAGATGTTCTTGTGATGATGACTTCCAGATTTTGGGAATATTAATAATAGTTTTGAGTTGTTTTTATTAATGAGTTTAAGTCTTCCGCATTATTTTCTGTTGAAATATCTTGAAATGTTAAGGTTTAGATGGGTTGGTTCGCTCACATCGGAGGGTAAATGTGGGTGCCAGTCGCGTCCCCGATTTGGGTCGTGACAGACTTGGTATCAGAGCATTAGGTTCACTGGTCTCATCACACAAGAACAGGTCTAGTAGAGTCTTAAGGAACGGTAGGGGGACGCCTTTACTTTTCTTCGAGAGGCTATAAGACTTTAGGAAAATTCCATTCCTTCATTCTTTCTTTCGTGCTACTACTTGAGTCCAATTGGTATCTAGGTGATACAAATTGGTATCTGACCATCTTCACTCTATTTCGCAGATGGTTAGAACAAGAGCAACGACCGCACCAGCAGCGACAACGGAAAGACATGAAACTACTGAGCCAGCCAATGGGGCTGTGGCTCGAGGAGGAACAGCGGCAAGAGGCCGTGGAAGAGGTCGTGGGAGGACGTCCTCTAGAGGGAGAGGACGAGCCCCTAGCCCATCTGATACTAGGGCAGTGACTCCTCCACCGACCGAAGAGGTGATAAGAGAGGGTGAGGAAGGGGAAACTGAACAAGGGCAGAATGAGGAAATGCCACCCCAACCTACCCCAGAGATGATCAACCAAGTACTTGCTTATATTAGCGGGTTGTCTGATCAGGGTCAAGCACCTCCAATGGTTTCTGCACCAACACCTCCGGTTTCAGAGATACGACATGCGGCTACTATGGCTCCCCGCATGGATGCACCATTGGGAATAGGCACATTTCCACGTCTGACTACTGGGCCTATTATGACAAACGATCAACACGAACTTTTTAGTAAGTTCTTGAAACTGAAACCTCCAGTCTTCAAGGGTGCAGAATCTGAGGATGCTTACGATTTTCTGGTTGATTGTCATGAGCTACTACACAAGATGGGGATAGTAGAGAGGTTTGGTGTCGAGTTCGTGAGCTATCAGTTCCAAGGGAACGCCAAAATGTGGTGGCGTTCACATGTTGAATGTCAACCAACAGAGGCACCACCTATGACTTGGGAATCATTCTCTACCCTGTTTATGGAGAAATATATCCCAAGGACTTTGAGAGATAGAAAGAGGGATGAGTTCTTGAGTTTGGAGCAAGGTAGAATGACGGTTAATGCATACGAGGCTAAATTTCGTGCACTATCCAGATATGCCACCCAACTCTGTTTCAGTCCACAAGAACGGATCCGCCGTTTTGTGAAGGGGTTGAGGTCAGAGTTGCGGATTTCAGCCTTACAGATAGCGGCAACAGCAACATCCTTCCAAGAGGTGGTAGACTTTGTGATTGAGGTGGAAGGAGTGAAACCAGATGACTTCACCACGACATCGACATCAAAGAGGTTTCGTAGGGGAGGTGAGTATAATGGTTCTTATTCTAGAGGACAGAACTCCGGAGGTCACTCAAATCGACCAATACAGTCTTCACTACAGACTGTAGTTGGGGGTCCACCCCAGAACAGTCAACACTACTCCGAGAGACCCATGTCTGACTCCAGAGAGTGCTATGGATGTGGGGAGATTGGACATATTAGGAGGAATTGTCCAAAATAGAGTTACAGAGCCCCAATGGCTAGAGGAAGAGGTGGAAATGGTAGAGGTCGTTATTCTGGAGGGCGTGGTGGCCGAGGTAATGGTGGTCACCAAAACGGCAGAGGTGAGGGTCAAAACGGAGCCACTACTACACAACATGGTAGGGGCAACGGACAAACAAATAATGGGGCTCATTGCTACGCTTTCCCTGGGAGATCTGAAGCGGAGGCGTCTGATGCTGTTATCACAGGTAATCTCTTGGTTTGTGATTGCATGGCATCTTTATTATTTGACCCTGGCTCCACGTTTTCATATGTATCTTCCTCATTTGCTAATGGTCTAAATTTACATTGTGAATTACTTGACATGCCTATTCGTGTTTCTACTCCGGTGGGTGAGTCTGTGATAGTCGAAAAAGTGTATAGGTCTTGCTTGGTGAATTTTGTGGGAAGCAACACTTATGTAGATTTGGTTATTTTAGAAATGGGTGACTTTGATGTAATTCTGGGTATGACTTGGCTTTCTCCAAACTTTGCGATTTTGGATTGTAATGCTAAAACAGTGACGTTAGCCAAGCCTGGGGCAGATCAGTTAGTATGGGAGGGTGACTACACTCCCAATCCGGTGCGTATCATCTCCTTTATTCGTGCTCAGAAGATGGTTAGTAAGGGTTGTCTAGCTTTCTTGGCACATCTTAAGGATGACACTACTCAAGTACCATCGATTGAGTCAGTTTCGGTAGTCTGCGAGTTTTTGGATGTGTTCCCTGCAGATTTCCCGGTATGCCACCAGATAGGGATATAGACTTCTGCATTGATTTGGAACCCGGTACTCGCCCCATTTCTATACCCCCGTATAGAATGGCTCCCGCCGAATTAAGAGAGTTTAAAGGCACAACTTCAAGAGTTGTTGAGCAAAGGCTTCATTAGACCAAGTGCATCTCCTTGGGGTGCTCCAGTCTTGTTTGTGAAGAAGAAAGATGGGAGTTTCCGAATGTGCATAGATTACCGACAGTTGAACAAGGTAACTATTAAGAACAAGTACCCGATTCCTCGCATTGATGACTTGTTCGATCAGTTACAAGGTGCTTGTGTCTTCTCAAAGATTGACTTGAGATCCGGATATCACCAACTGAAAATACGGGCAACGGATGTGCCAAAGACTGCTTTTCGAACTAGGTATGGGCATTATGAATTTGTGGTAATGTCATTTGGTCTTACTAATGCCCCTGCTGCCTTCATGAGCTTGATGAACGGGATTTTCAAGCCCTATTTGGATCTCTTTGTGATTGTGTTTATTGATGATATACTGATATACTCCAAGAGTAAGAAGGAACATGAAGAACATTTGAGAATGGTGTTAGAGTTGTTGAGAAAGAAGAAGCTCTATGCGAAATTCTCCAAGTGTGAGTTTTGGTTAGATTCAGTGTCCTTCTTGGGACACGTGGTTTCTAAGGATGGAGTGATGGTGGATCCATCCAAGATCGAGACAGTGAAGAATTGGGTAAGACCTACAAACGTGTCAGAAATAAGGAGTTTTGTGGGTTTAGCTAGCTACTACCGCCGATTCGTCAAGGGATTCTCTTCTATTGCTTCCCAATTGACGAACTTGACTAAGCAAAACGTCCCATTTGTATGGTCGGATGAGTGTGAGGAGAGCTTCCAGAAGCTTAAGACTTTGTTGACTACCGCACCTATCCTTACCTTGCCGGTAGAGGGCAAAAAACTTCATTGTTTATTGTGATGCATCCTATTCTGGGTTGGGTGCAGTGCTAATGCAAGAGAAAAATGTGATTGCTTATGCTTCAAGACAATTAAAAGTGCATGAACGCAACTATCCGACCCATGACTTGGAGTTGGCCGCGGTAGTATTTGCACTAAAGCAATGGAGACACTATTTGTATGGGGTTAAGTGTGAAGTCTACACGGACCATCGTAGCCTACAGTATGTATTCACTCAGAAAGACTTGAACTTGAGACAGAGGAGATGGATGGAACTACTGAAGGACTACGACATCACTATCTTGTATCATCCGGGAAAAGCAAATGTTGTGGCAGATGCTTTGAGTAGAAAGGCCGGAAGCATGGGAAGTCTAGCTCATTTGCAAGCTTCTAGACGCCCATTGGCTAGAGAAGTGCAGATTTTGGCTAATGACCTTATGAGGTTAGAAATAAATGAGAAGGGAGGATTGTTAGCTTGTGTAGAGGCAAAATCCTCTTTCCTTGATCAGATTAAGGGGAAATAGTTTGATGATGAGAAACTAAGGCGAATTCGAGATAAAGTGTTGCAAGGAGAGGCTAAGGAAGCAATAATCGATGGGGAAGGTGTTTTGAGGATTAAGGGAAGAGTATGTGTACCCCGCATCGATGATTTGATCACCACTATTCTGACAGAGGCCCATAGTTCCGGATATTCTATACATCCTGGTGCAACCAAGATGTATCGCGACCTAAAGCAACACTTCTGGTGGAGTAGAATGAAGCGAGATATTGTTGAGTTTGTTGCCAAGTGTCCAAATTGTCAACAAGTAAAGTATGAACACCAGAGGCCCGGAGGAACACTTCAGAGGATGCCCATTCGTGAATGGAAGTGGGAGAGAATCGCGATGGACTTCGTGGTTGGTCTTCCAAAGACATTGGGTAAGTATGACTCTATTTGGGTGATTGTGGATAGGTTAACTAAGTCTGCTCACTTCATTCCTGTCAAGGTGACCTAAAATGCAGAGAAGTTAGCCAAGATCTACATCTCGGAAATCGTTCGGTTGCATGGAGTTCCACTCTCCATTATATCAGATAGAGGTACGCAGTTTACTTCTAAGTTTTGGAGAACATTGCATGCTGAATTAGGTACTAGATTGGACCTTAGTACTGCATTTCATCCTCAGACCGATGGTCAGTCTGAGCGAACGATTCAAGTTTTGGAGGATATGCTTCGCGCATGTGTGATAGAGTTTGGTGGCCATTGGGATAGTTTCTTACCTTTGGCAGAGTTTTCATACAATAATAGTTATCACTCTAGTATCGACATGGCTCCATTTGAAGCATTGTATGGGAGGAGGTGTAGATCTCCCATTGGTTGGTTTGACGCCTTTGAAGTTAGACCTTGGGGGACTGATCTGTTAAGAGATTCTATGGAGAAGGTGAAAGCTATTCAAGAAAAGCTTTTAGCGGCTCAAAGTAGACAAAAGGAGTATGCAGACCGAGAGGTTAGAGACTTGGAGTTCATGGAAGGGGAACAAGTCTTGTTGAAGGTTTCGCCCATGAAAGGGGTGATGCGGTTTGGTAAAAGAGGTAAGCTAAGTCCAAGGTATATTGGACCATTTGAAGTGCTTAAGAGAATAGGGGAGGTGGCTTATGAATTAGCCTTACCCCCAGGGCTGTCCGGAGTGCATCCGGTGTTCCATGTATCCATGTTGAAGAGATACCACGGAGATGGAAACTACATTATCCGTTGGGATTCAGTTTTGTTGGATGAGAACTTGACTTATAAATAGGAACCGGTTGCTATATTAGATAGAGAAGTTCGCAAGTTGAGGTCAAGAGAGATTGCATCCATCAAAGTTCAATGGAAGAATCGACCGGTTGAAGAGGCGACTTGGGAGAAGGAGGCAGATATGCAAGAAAAATACCCACATCTGTTTACAGATTCAGGTACTCCTTTTCGCCATTGTTTTTCTTCTTTTGATCGTTCGGGGACGAACGATGGGTAAATTGGTATCTATTGTAACGACCTGTTTAGTCGTTTGAGCAGCAGATTGAATTACGGGGAAAACTGGCTGGGACGACGAGGGAAACGACGGACCGTCGTAGTCACGACGGCCCGTCGAGGGAGTGTCGTCCCATGACACTTAGAATTTCTTTATTGGGTACTGAAAATCGACTCTCTGTAAATTGTGACGGACCTGCAGGACGAGTCGTCACATCCACGACGGACCGTCGTGAGTCCCGTTGCAAAACACTTCAACTTTTGTGAATTTGGTGCAAGAAAACGAGTTTCTGACCGTCAAGACGGAGGGGTCAGGACGGACCGTCACAGGGGTGACGGGCCGTCACAGCCCACCTGAAAACTGGGAGGCACGACGGCCTGTGTGACGGACCGTCGCACCCACGACGGCCCGTCACAGGTTGTGCAGTCCCAGGCAGTTTAGGATTTCTTTCCTCGTTTTAAGGGTCGTTTTTGATTATTCCTTCCTTAATTATAAGGATTGAGGGGTAACATTAACAAGTCTAATTACTTAGGGTTAAAAGGGGTAACCTTAAGTGAATTAGTGGGGTTTTATTGTCCTTTTTCACACTTAATTATATGATTAATTAGGGTAAAGGAAAGAGGGTTTTAATAAAACAAAAGAGAAAGAACAGAAAGAGAGGAGAAATCGATCGAGAGGAAGAAGTAACAAAGCTTGGGAGATTTCTTGTTGATTCCAATTCTTCGGTGGAGGTAGGTTATGGTTTTATATTACGATATTCGTAGTGAACTCTTGATAGTGAATAATATGTGTTGATGATATTGTAAACCTGTCTATATGCTTATTGTATGCTTGTATGATTATGATTATGTGATGTTGATAAAACAAGCATGATGAAAACCATTGAATCCCAAATCTTGAAAGAAACTTTAATCTATGATATTAATGATAATGCCTTGGTATAAAAGAAGGCGTGATGAATTAAAGTGATTGGGATTGATGATGCCTTGGTTTAGAAGGCTTGATGAACGGATATAATGAGATTAGTGGATCGGAGTGTCACGTTCCGACACATAGAATTAGTGGATCGGAGTGTCACGTTCCGACACATAGTATTAGTGGATCGGAGTGTCACGTTCCGACACATAGAATTAGTGGATCGGAGTGTCACGTTCCGACACATAGTATTAGTGGGACGGGTGTCACGTACCGACACATATAGGGGATCGGAGTGTCACGTTCCGACACATATAGGGGATCGGAGTGTCACGTTCCGACACATAGTGGTAGGGGATCGGAGTGTCACGTACCGACACAAGAGGAAGAAAGATAATGAATCTCGAAAGATGATAATATACTCAACATAATGAACTTAATTCCCAAATGAGTGTGGTAATGAGGCTTGAGTCCTCATGAATGAACTTGATGGTATTTATTGACGATTATGATACTTGTTGTTGCTACATGTTGAGTTTATAGTTGATTTATAATATTACTTGATATATATTATCTTCTATTTTGAGTTAGCCGATGATATCTACTCAGTACGTGTGGTTGTACTGACCCCCTACTTTTATGTTTCCCTTTGTTATTTGTGTTATGCAGCAAACGTTCCGTCAACTTCGACTCAGCAGTAGATCAAGCCAGTCTCCACTTCATCGGAAATTCAGGGTGAGCTAATGCGTCTAGCTTGGACTGGGTCTCCTTCTTCAAGTCTTGATGCCTTGAACTTCCGGCATGGACTAGCTTTTACTTGTTTTTAGCTTTTTAGACATTCTTAGTTTAGTAATTTGAGATAGATGTTCTTGTGATGATGACTTCCAGATTTTGGGAATATTAATAATAGTTTTGAGTTGTTTTTATTAATGAGTTTAAGTCTTCCGCATTATTTTCTGTTGAAATATCTTGAAATGTTAAGGTTTAGATGGGTTGGTTCGCTCACATCGGAGGGTAAATGTGGGTGCCAGTCGCGTCCCCGATTTGGGTCGTGACACTTTCATTGTTATCCTCTTTGAAACTCGGCTTTACCATGAGATCTTTAATAGTCATCTAATTGTGTTTATGTTTCAAGTAGTTTTTGAAGGTCTTACCACAATGGAGGTAACTTCTCAATAATGGCAGCCACTTGAAAAACATCATTCACAACCAATCCTACATTAAAGATTATGTGAGTATTAATATTAAAAAAAATATTTTTTCCAACATAGATATTAATTAAATTTATGACTTCAGAAAGGTGATCATACATGGTGACCCGGAGCTCTTGAACTTGGATGACGACGGTCTTACTGTCTATCTTCTTATAGTCCAAAAATTTTGCCACAATGAACTTCTTCATTCCGACATCCTTTGTTTTGTACTTCTTTTCTAAAGCATCCAAGAGTTCTTTTGAGGTTTTGACATTATTGTACATATTATCTTGCAGGCCACTAAAAAAGTATAATTTTTACACAAAAATATGAATGTGTTCATGCTTCTGTTAGCAAGAATCGTTGTTCATGCAGAGTTTCATTCGACATAACAGGAACAATTTCATTAATGAACCTCTACAGACTCAACGTAGTCAGATAGAAGAACATCTTCTTCTACCATCTCTTGAAGTCAACTCGAGAAAAATTTATAGGTTTCTAAGTCGGTGCTAGGGCAGCACTTGAACGATTGTGTACAACCGATGTTGTTTCAGCACTTATTTTTGCAGAATTTACTTGACTTGAATTAGTCATTTTTCTGTCACAAATGGTGGAAAATTTTAGTATGTGAAATACTAACAGTAAAGAATAAATTCTTACACAAAATATTTCTGATATAACAATTATTATGTTCTTTTAATCGTTAATCAAATGAATTCTAAAAATTCTAACATAGTAGAAAACCATAAAGGTTTTAATATACAGAAACCTCAAATACAGACACTATTAAATTTCTTAAGATTTTTATCTCTTGTATTTAGGTTAGCAGAAATAACAAAAATAGAAAAAATAGATAAAGCAAATAGAAAATAAAATTCGAGTCAGAAACCACTGTGTTTTCTTAAGAAAGTTAATTCCTTCGATGAACCCGAGGTTGCAGATTAATTTCTTCGAAGATAAAATAGATTAACGTGTTAGAAAAGAAGCGGTACCTCAAACTTCAATAACTTCAGCAAACGCTAGAACAATAACAAGAGCATACACAGACTCTGTTGATCGACCATTTTTTTTAGACAAAAATGTATGCAAATAGGAAAAATATTTAGTGTTTGAAAAAATGGAAAAACCTCTTATCTATAGACATTTGCAGCGAAGAACGCGTATATTCAAACTAATCTGTTCAAACCGAATTATCCAAGCCGTTGTGTCTTTTGGGAAGAGTAATGACTTTTTCAGAAGGAACCGGTCCCTTTGGACCATTATTTCTGTTATACACAAATTATGAATAAATTTTGTTACGCCAAATTGATTGTCGAAGCCGAGTGACGACGGTGCGAGGTGCACCTTCTTCTTAACCCTTTAAGAAGTAAAGGAAGTGTTTCCTAAAATAAGGACAGTAATTTTCTTTCCTCTACCAATATGGGAGAAATGACTTTTTATTTGCACTTTGCAATTACTGAAATCATTTGTCCTCCAAAATTGGTTATCCCACTTTTTCATTTTCTCTTCTCGTTTTCCATTAACACTTTGCTAAAATCAAACACATTGTATTGGCACTCCAGGTGGAAGAAGTCAAAATTCAAGACTGAAATACTGAAGAATGTTTGGTGAATTCCAACCACAAGGTTTACGGTGTTGGAGAATGAGCTTTGCGCTGGAATGAAAAGTCCTTGTTAGATTTTTTTGATACAAGAATTATCTAAATTCGTGTATTATGAAATTAATTTAAGAATACATGTATTGTTTTGTCCATGAGGAGAAGACCAAAAAGTAAACAATAAAATTAAGATATATGTAGTAGACAGAGTGGGACTTGTTCTATAAGAATGTATGCTAGCCATTTTATATAATCAAGTTGAGAAAAAGCAAAAAGAATCATGTAATCCTCTTGTCTTCAACATAATTTGACTGTTTTTGTTTAGAATGTTCCACCTTCACAAATTTCGAACACATTTCACACTTGATTACTCGAAGAATAATGCCAATATGTTACTTTAGAATTAGTGCAATCCTACATTTAAAATCATCAAGAATCAGTAGGTAAATTTGCCCATCTTTTTCCACATTTTATTTCTCTATTGTCTATTCCTCCCCAATTCTCTTACTTCAACCCTTTAATTCTTATTTTTTTTGGTATAATGCATAAGTACCCTTTTAATTTATGTTCGAAATATCAGAGATACACTTATACTATACTAAGGTCATATTATCTCCTGAACATATTTTATAAATAATTTTCTACCCCTTTTCGGCCTACGTGAAACTATGTTTTGGGCCCAACATGTGTTGAAATTTTTTTTTCAAACTAGTGTCACGTAGGTCGAAAAGGAATAAAAAATTATTTATAAAATAAATTAATGGGTAATAGTACCTTAGTATAGTATAAGTGTGTCTATGAAACTTTAGGTATAGGTTGGGGATTAGTTATTCATTTTCACTTTCTTTTTACAGTGTAGTTTGAATATGGGAGATCATCATAAATAGAGTTGTTTCCATAGATTCCCTCTAATTGTCTTATTCTTTTTATATATCTCAATTTGATTGAGATGATTGTGTAGTTGATAAATTGATTTAAACAAATACATATCATTTCAAAATTCTCCATTTATGTTCATTAATTGAGGACTGCCATATAGCAAAATAACATTTAAGAAAAGGATAACACTACTGTAACAAAGATGGGACAATGTGTAGCCAATTGTTAGCAGGGAAGATTATTAAGTGTTCAGGGCAAGGCTGTGGAAGTGGCTAAAATTAATTGAGCTTTAAAGATAAAAATTGTGACTAAGGGTTGAAATTCTTTCGAATTCGGTAAATCACTCAACTAAATTTTGAGGATTTTTCGATAATTTCTTCAATTAAGCAACCACAAGAACAATAATCTGAATTTAGTGCCCCCAATAGCTATTGTGCTATTTCTACATCATCGAAGAATTCCAATGGTAAAGAATACCACAACGACAACAAGAGAGAAATTTCCTTCCATATTCTTCACTAGAACTATATCATATATCGTAATGGGGTATCCGAATTGAAAAAACCTACCAAAGACCTCAACAACATTAGTCAAAAACAATGATGATTAGCATCATGTGACTCATGAATTATTCAACCTCCACCAACAGAAACCCTCCATGTCCTGCTAATAAATTCACAAAAAAAAAAACAATGTGCCCTAAGATAATTTCAAGGAAAACCATGTTTCCACCACGGCGAGATATACACACAGGAAGATTCTTTCAAAGCTGTCATGGGACTCATATTCCTTCGTCCACCTCTTAATTTATGTAAAAACCTAAAACTATCAACTTTCAATCAAACCATTTTCCTGCAGTGGAGTAGAATTTCAATTTCTGTGAAATAACAAAATAGACAGGGAAAGTAAGCTTACAATATAAGAACGGAGGTAGTGGTCGATTAGAGAATAGAGGCGTGAATGTGTTTTTTTTTCCATAACTTGGTTTTTCAGCAAAGTAAGTTTCTCCTTCAAAATTTCAAGTTCACAATGAACCCACCTCCATAGCATGACAGGGAGAATGAATTTGATGTCTTCTCCACCAACACCATTATTACCACCACCATCTATGGCGGAAGTCACCATTTTTATTTTCGGTTACCAATTTCTTATCGTTTGAATTGAAGCATACAAGAGAAATTTGATGGTTCACTGATTCAAAAATTGAGTCAACAACACTCCCAAGTGTTGGAAATATCTTTTTTAATGAGTTAGTTTTAAATAAATACAAGTTGTGTTATATTTATAAAAAGAAATTTATCAAAAGTTATGAAAAGTATATACTTATTATACAACATAGTTTGTCAAAAATCATATATTGGTTGTACTATATACCTTACTTATACATCATTTAACTATAAATGAAGTATATATTGACTATACATGAAGAATACTAACTATTTGTTATAATTTGAATTTATAATCTAGGTGTGACCGGCACTCAAAATCGCGAATGACATCAAGTGGATCCTTGATGTTGCATGATTCTAATCAACTAATATGACAGTTTATGAACTCTAAGTAGAAGCTGAAACTTAATTAATCAAAAAATGTACTTAATAAAATCTGAAAAAAACAAACATGAAATCCCCCCTAAACATGGAAACAAAACTTAATTTAGTACTTTAGCTTTATGGGTATTTATTTGCCCCCCTTATCTCTTTTCAAATGATTTTAAATGCACACAAAAGCTGACATGGAAAGTCAACGTAATTTAGTGCGTGTAAATAGCAAAAATTAAAGAGAAAAAGAATAAGTGGGCCCCATTTTTTTCTTTTTAGCCAATAATATTTTTTTCCTTCATCTTCCTCAGACCCCACCACCCCTCTAGCCCTCAGCCACCACTCCACCTCTTCAATTCTCCTTCTTCAAAACCCCCCATCTCGACTTTATTTCTTCTGTTAGAAGCCTCGCCTCTTTCTTTCTCTTCGAATTTGCCGCCTCACTCGCCATTGCGTCACCCTTTTCTTCTTCTTCTTTGTTGAACTTTCCATCTTCTTTCTCTTTCTTTGGAATGCCATCAACCCACCTCCATTTTCTTTTGATCCATAAAAGTGTGTTGAATAGGAAAAATAATAGGAAGGCCAACCATTGTTCTTGCTTCAAAATTATTGTTTATGGTAGTGTTTAAATGTGATAAACTTGAAGCTCTTTTTAATGAAATATCTATAAATTCTTCATTTCAAATTAAACTTTCAGTCATTATTTATTATTTTAATAATGTGCCTTAAAAGATTAAATGTGTTTTTATGAGAATGGTTTTGATATTTTATATCGATCTTTCAATTCTGACCGAATTTGTTCTATTGCAATTGTGACTGAGTTGAGGAACATGATCTCATTTATTGAATTTTTTTTCTTTCTAAAATTGGAATAAATAAGAAGAAACAAAAATAATTTAAAAAAAAATTAAATAATGTTCTACGTGGCACTGATGATGCAATGATGTGGCACTGACATATCAACGACATGACACGTGTAGAATGAACTTGTCACTATGAGACTGGTATTATAATTTTAGGGTGCTATTAAATTCACTTGAAAAGAGATTAGGGGGGTAAACAATTACCTGCAAAGTTAAAGCGTTAAAGTAAGTTATACTACCAAGTTCAGGGAGAATTATATGTATTTTTTCAAATCTGAATTAAATGATCAAGATTCAAGAGACCTATGAAACTGAAAAAATAATGTGTGAATAAAAGTCTCTATTGTCTGAAAAGAAAGTTAAAAAGTCCGCCAACGCAAGGCCCTATCTATATTTATAAATAAAGTACTTGACGAAAACCTACTACTAAGTAATCCATGAAGTCTCTGAATGGGAAGGATCACCAACTACTAACGGGACAATTGCAACCTATTTAGTCACGTATTTGAGAACGAACATTTAATTCTATAATATCAAAAGACGTAACATAGAGAAAAGTATGTGATCAGTACATAGAATATATTAAGTATGTAAGATGGTACTAAGAATAACCATAAACTAAAATAAAATAATGAAAGTCATCATGGGAAGAAATTGAAAATTTCAAAAAGAAATATCTTTTTGCTTTAAAAGTTTAAAGGGAAAAACAAAATTAATTTAGAAGAACAGTGTATAAATATCACATGTGTAGCCTCTTTGGAAATATGAAGTTAAAATCTTGTCTTGTAGTCCTGGAATGAAAATAAAGCTAATATGCCATGATACAAGTATATGAAGTTTATAATGACTTTATGGTGAAGCTTCTTACAATCGACATAAATCACTTGGGCAACATGAAGTCCAACAGCTAATCTGGTTGGGAGAGTTTCTCTATACCTTGGTATGGTATATGGCCTATCTATGTAATGTGAATCTACTAACTGCTAAAGAAGTTGTCCAGCAAAAATTCTACAGTCTCACATAGTTATGAGACTTAGATTTTCTAAATTTACATTCTCGCAATGATACATAATCTTCCCAAAATTGTATTATATATATTGATACGCTCATAAATAGATAACTATATGTATACCTCAATAAAGTGTGAGACTAAGCTACAATCTGTAAGATAAAACTCACATCTTTCTTTCTAAAATTATATCATGAAATTCATTTCTAAAGCATATCTTTCAAATAGTTTTCATAGCTTAAATCTTGATAAAATTTTCTAGAACAGGCTTAACATGAAGATTCCCAAAAATAACTCTTATGAAAATATAAAGGATCTTAAATCATGCTTTGAATTATAAATTGCAAGAATCATGATTAATTAATCGTATCAAGAACTAATAAAGATGACTATAACATATTTAAAGAATATGTTATTCTTTTCAAAATATACAGTGTATCGATAACAACGAATCCTATAAAAAAAAAAAGCTAATCAAAACTAATAAAAGAGAATACACTCTTCTTTTTCTGTAATATTCAATAATCGCTCTATCAATTGTTATCATATTCTATAACACTCCTCCTCAAGCTAAAGCATAGATATTTAGTATGCTCAGCTTGTCACAAAGATAACTAACTCGAGTTCGATGTCTGGGAACAAATCAATTAACTGATCTCATGTGTCCAGGTAGCTAGTGGAAATAAAATTATTTGGAATCTTATAACGAATAAAATGATAGTCAAACTCAATGTGTTTAATCTTTCACGATACACCAAATTTGAGGCTATATGAAGATCAACCTGATTGTCACGCCAAAGTGTTGTTAGTGTATAGTGCTCCACTCTAATTTCAGAATTAGATGATGTATCTACATGATATCACACGTAGACTATGATATAGGTCTATATTCAAATTTCGCACTAAATCGAGATACTACAATTTGTTTCTTACTCCTCCAAGATACTAGGTTTGCTCTAACAAAAACACAATAGCCTATTGTAGGTTTTATAATTAATTTTTGATCATGCCTAATTAGCGTTAACAAAACACCCAGGACGAGTATGACATTGTTTGTCATACAATATGCCATGTTCAGGAGCTCCTTTTAAGTAAGAAAAATATTTTCCTAAACTTCCAATGTTTTACCATAGTCATTAACATAAATTGACTCATAATACTTACTGCAAAGACAATATCCCAATGAGTCATAAGTAGGTAGTTTAACTTCTCAACTAACCTCATGCATCTCTCAGTATCATCAAAAGGATCACCATCATCTCATAAGATGCATACTTGGGCCGGTTTGGCAGCCAACTTTCCAGTTTTTGCAAGCATGTCAAAAATATACTTTCTCTAAGACAAAAATTCATTTCTTGCTTTTAATTACTTCTACTCCTAAGAGTTACTTCAATTAACCCAAATACTTTGTACGAAATCTAGTATGCAAGAAAGACTTGAGAGAAAATATCCCCACATAATCACTTTATGTGATAATAACGTCATCAACATATATAACAATTAAAACAGTACCAACTAGGGATTGTCGGTGACATACAAATGATCACATTTGATTAATTTTAGTTCAAACACTTGAATTACCTTACTAAACTTTCTAAACCAAATCTTCGGATTGTGCTTCAAGCCATATAAGGAATTTTTCAAGTGACAGACTTTTCTATACTCCTCCTGAACAACAAAATTGGGTGGTTGCTCCATATACACTTTCTCTTGAAGATAACCAGGAAAAAATGCATTCTTGATATTCAACTGATATAAAAGACAAGTCTCAAAAGCAGCTAGGGGAATCAGTAGTTGTATAAAAGTGAGTTTGACCTAAGAGAACTTCTCTAAATAATCCACCCCATAAGTATGAGCATAGCCTTAAACCACAAGTTTGGCCACAGAACAATCTAGATTGCCTTTAACTACGAAGATCCAGTTACATCCCTCTCATTTCATTTCCTTCGATAAATCCCCTAAATCAGACTATTTTTCTCAAGAATGTATTTTCTCGAGCATTGTCATAGATCATCCAGGATGATGCAAAGACTCCTCAGCTATTTTGGGTACAAAGGCAGAGTCTAGAGGGACAACCAAAGGTATAAACTCACATGATAAGTGGTCATAGAAAACAAAAATAGCAATGGAATATGTGGATTTACAAATACGTGTGCATTTGCGAATAGCAAAGGAGAGGTTAAGGTTTTCTAAAGGATCAGATGCCAGAATATATGATGATGAAGGAAATGACACATGACATGTTTCATTGGTCTCTCTCCTCCTCGGGTAAACTTGAACAATTGGAGGTTTTGATAACACAAAGGAAGCAAGTTTTGAAGGCATAATAGTTGATTGGTGCTCAATAGAAGATCTGGGAGATGGAGGAACATCATTTAATTTTTTTTCTAAGCATGGGTAACTTGATAGAGTAACCAATCATCTTCCTCCTCTTAACCAGAAGAAATGGGAGGTGCATAGGAAAATGGGGTAATTTCTTAAAATACCACATTGGTTGATATTACACATTTTCTAAGTTTAACAGAATAACATTGATATCCCTTTTGAAGTTGAGAATAGCCAAGGAAAAGAAATTCCAATACATTTGGATCCAACTTGATAACAAATGATCGAACATAGCATGTACTTTCAAATACCTTAGGTTCCACGCAAAAGAGAGACTTGTTCAAGAAAAAAAACTATATGATTAAAAGAAGAGCAACATTGAAAGATGATTAGAAAATCTCCAAGTCAAACAAGGAAGAAAAGATTGTGAGGGTAACTTTTTATTCATTATTTTCACAATTATTCAAGTTTTATGTCATTTAACTTTTTAATTATTGTCATGCATTGTTTTTGATATATGGTAGGATTCGCATGGAGTCTTTTGATACTAACTCTACTGAGATTTATTATTAACTTATATATTTGCCTAGTGGATATAATTTATGCATTGGCATGAAGTTCGTATAAATTTGGTGCTACTTTTTCCATAGTTGTATTTAATTTGTCTCCCAACTGAAGTTGGTGAAACGGGGATAAATTTTATATGAAATTTGTATAATATAAGTTAGGCATAATACATATATTGAACCCTAAACTTGATTTTAAATTTTTACTTTGACCTCCAACTTTCATAATGCACAAACAAACAATTTAACTGTCGCGCCCCATTTTCACAGAAAACGGGTTTTGTGCACGACCTAACAACTCTTTTGAGATTTTGAGTTTGGAGTCGCCACCTAACGAATTAAGGCGCGTTAGGGCACCAATCTAACCTAACTAAGTCTAACTAAGGTCAACGAGCCAGAGAATTAGGGTAAGGGTTCAAATTACCTCGAGGGGAAGGTGTTAGGCATCCCTCGAGGTCCACAAGTGTGGGTCCCGGCCGTATCTCATGCAATCTATGTGGGGGTTACAATTAGCAAACAAAGTCACTTCATTTAATAGTTTATTTAATCTTGCTAAGTGATAACAAATACAAAACAATTAATACTTTTTTTTATTAATTTAAGCATGCAAGGCTAGGTGATAGCAATAAATAAACAATCAAGTTTTATTTATATTTAAGCATGTGAGACTATGCTATAAACAAATTTTGTAAATATTAAACAATTAATATGTGAGAAAGTAAGGTTTTGAAAATTGAGAAAGTTTTGAATATGAATTTTTATTTTTAAAAAAATGTTTGTTTCTTTATAGGGATGATGCCACGATATTGTTGATCGCGCTCCTCCACCATAGAAACAATTTTGATTTGAGGTCGGTCTAAAAAATAGTTTATGTTTTTGAAAAATGATTTAAAAGATTTAGTTCACACGTAGGCAGATAAACATTTACATATAAATGCACATAATTTCTTTTGAAATCCATGGGTAGGTGGTACTTCCGGGGACGCGTCGGGTTTAAAAAAATTGGAACTAGACCTCGTAGTTCCTTTGACTTTCCCACTAACGATAGGTTAGGAGATAGTGCTTATAATTTATTTTTCAAAATAAACAATGTCATAATCAATCCAAAGTTTTAAAGAAAGATTGAATAATGACTTTTTAAGAAAATTATGTTGCAAGGTTTTGATATAAAATATTTTTTAAAGCCAAGTGATTTGCTAAATGAAATGATTCTAATTTAGTATTATTAAAAAAATATTGCATCATGAATGCGGAAGACAAATAGGATTACTAATAATATTAACCAATTTTGGGGGAAGGGCACAAATATGCACAAACAAATTTTATTTTTACGGATATGTTAAAAGTTATTTTCAAGCCTATAGACATTAATTTCTAGGTGTTTAAAAGAAGGAGTAACACATATGCATGCTTTTGTGAATCTAAATGATATGAACAAATTAAACCTTAGGCATGGTTTCTACATGACAAGATGATGCTAAAAGTTATAACATTGTTAAAACACCTGATCAGCCTACTAAATTATTATGATTTGATTTTAACATTAAAAATTAATGGAATCTAGTTTATTATTTTTTAGACTTATTAACGTAGCATCAAACAATTGATTGGATTATAACACCTACAAACAATAATTCTAGGTGGTTAAAGACAAACCTATAGACATGATTTCTAAAAAAATTATAATGAACAAGTAGGCATATAAATCCCCCTCCCCTAGACGACCCCCCAAATGAATTTATATATATGATCTTTAGAGTTACAATTGTTACAACATTCGAATAAATAAAATAGGAAAAAAATATATATATACATTCAAATAAACAAATAAATCTTTCTTAAATTAATCTTCAACTTGAACTTCAAGTATGAAACCTGTCAAAGTAATCAAATAACTACACAAGTAATCACACTTATTAGTCAAGGTGAGACAATATGCAATCGTTTAATGACGAATTCTACATAAAAAAAAAAATAAAAGCTTACACAAATGTGTGAATGTAAAGATAGTGTGAATGTTAAGAATACTAACCCGTTAAGCAAAACAAATTGATTCAACCTTTACTCGAACAAAGTAATAAATTAGCGAAGAAGAACACTTGAATAATTACCGGATTCTCAATGTATTGTTAAAGTAGCAAGAGAGCAATGAGAGAAGGGAGAGTGATGAGAGAATTTTTGTTTGAGAGTGAATGAGTGTGTAAAAGTAATGAAGGGAGGGGGTCTTATTTATATAGCAAAGAGGGGGAAGCAAATAAGGAAAAGAAATATTTTAAGGAATCAATTAAATATATTGTTTTTCCTTATTATAAAAGAGGACCAAATAAGAAAAAATTTAAAATATTTCATTACCAAATATAAACAAGTAAGAATAAGTTAAGGTAATATTTATTTTTCCTAAATAACAAAAGTTAAAATCAGATTTAATTTATTTTACCAAAATATGAGCAATTAAATACGACAAGTAAATAATAAGGTTGTCATAAACAAACAAGTAAGAATAATTAAGTCAAATATTAAGGAAAAAGAAATTAACTAATATTTCTCATTTTAAGAGAGCTAAATCAATAAAAAAAAAATTAAGAATGAGTAAATATTTTTCGAAAAATGAATAAGTAAGAAACTTTTCCTTATTTTTTCATCTTATCACATGAGCAAAGATTTATCCATCAAATTAAGCATGTTCTAACATGTAGGAAAACTCAATCATAATAAAATAACATACTTACGATTATTATCATTCATGAAATCAAATATACTCAAAAAAAAATTATAATGACATTGACCTATTATCAAATAATCTACCTTCATAAGCAAGCTAAATTCACCAATTAACATTTTAGGAGGGACAATATGCAAGGTTCTCAACCAACTTAATGAATTTGAGCACTAGAAAATTAACACAAATATAAAAATCAAATAATTATCAATCCCAAGAGATTAACTATATGGATCAATGCATATTTTAAACACCAAAGTTATGATAAGCATATTAGAATAAAAGAAAAATATGATGAAAATCCAAACGGAGAGAATTGGATAGACAAAGTAATAATGGATAAAAGAAATACCAAAGATGGATCTGAATAGATCCATCCGAATTTTGCCTTCGCCGGAAGTCGATCCTGCTGTTGGTTGCTCGTTGTCAGCGTTGCTGGCGGTCGTTTTCTTTACCAAAGTTTGCTGCTGCTTGCTATTGTCGGAGCTGCTGGCCGGAGTTTGGTTGTTTCGCTCCTAGTCCTGCTAAAAGAAGAGGAACGAGAGGCGGAGGGAGATTGCTGCTGCTTCCGTCGGAGGCTGCTAGTGATTGTCGGAGCTGCTGCCTGCGTCCCTGCTAATGAGGGAGACGGGAGGAGGGAGGCAAAGCGGTCGCCGGTGGCTGCTGTTGTTTCGTTGCCGGCTGCTGCTGGCGGGGCTCGCAGGCTGCTGGTCAGATGAGGAGAAAAGAGAAGAAGAGGGAGGAGAGGAGAGGGAAGAAAAGGAGGAGAATGGCGGCTTGGAGAGAGAGGGAGAGAGTGGCGTCGTCACCTCTGTTCGCCGGAAAATTGGAGGAGAGGGGCGGCTGATTTTTGGAGAGGAGAGGAAGAGGTCTGGCGGCTGATGCTGCCAAGGAGAGGGAGGGAGAAAAAAAGTTTTAGGTTTTGGGACTTTTGGTGTTAAAAGAGAGTTAAAAAAAAAGATGATCTCAACCGTTAGATTAGATAGAGATGGAGAGTTAGGATTTGATCTAGAATTTAATTAATTAAATAGACGGATGAGATCAAAAGATGATTTCTTGAAATTAGATGAGTTAGATACGGAATGGCTAAAATTGCAATTAAAATTGGCTAGAATTGAAAGGGAGAGATGGCTATAATTGTAATAAAATTTTAATTGGAGTGGCTAGAATTGAAAGAAATTAGAATAAAATAGGCTAGAATTTAAATAATTTTAAGGAAACTGTAAAAATTATTTAAATTTTAAACATTTGAAATTCATTAATAATTTTAAAATATTTTAAAAATATCTACGATAAATTTATAAAGTAGAACATACTAAAATATATAATTTTCAAGCAAAGTCGACTAAAAATTTTAAAATTTGAAATACGTATTTAATCTAATAGTATTCCTAAAAAGGGTCAAAGGTCGGTCAAAATTGGGTGTCAACAGCTGCCCCTTGGTTGATTGAGAATGAAGAATGAATTTTCAGGCAACCAACGTTGACTTAGTAGCCGATTTTGTCCGACCGACGACAGATGTCAGCGGATCAATTGAAGCGAAGTAGAGTTGAAAAAAGGGTACGACCGAGACTTTGATTTTAAGTCGCCTACATATCTCTGGTTATACGAGAATCAGGTCGTGTGTAGTTCTAGATTCAAGAGCAAATGAAGCTCTTAAAAGTTGAAATAGCGCTAAGGTGTTTGAAAGGTACGATATTGGCTTGAATGGATAAGATTAGAGTAGCGAGAAAAGAGAGATTGAGAGGCTAAAAGAGTATGACAGAGAAGCGAGAAGAGCATGATAGAGTGAGGTTATCAACATTTGAGCAAGGGTTCGGAGTATGAAAAGCGAAGAATTGATAGAGTCATTGTTGTGATAGAGGATAGCGTGATAATTGTAATCAAGGGCGATCGATCATATCTGCAAATTCTAGATAAAATGTTAGCTTATAAATAGATAAAGTATGACCAATAATAATAAAATATGAGTTCTATTAAATAGACAAGAGGTGATAAAAAGCGTATCTGTTTGAGACGTACTGCAAGCCTTGATAGTCTGTAACATTTTGAAGGATTGAACCCATCTCTGAAGAATAACGTCAAACTCCAATATATTTGATACTATAAAGATATAATAATATAGACGAAAATATCTAGTTATAAGGAGAGTCTAAACGTCATTTTAAGGCGGACGAGCCTAAGTGTCGTTTTAAGGCGGACATCCTAAACATCTTATAAAGCGAACAAAATATCTTATAAAGCGGACGAACATAAATGTCCTATGAGGCGGACAAGCCTAAATGTCCCTTTACGGTGGACGGCCTAAATTTCCTATAAGATGGACAAACCTAAATGTCGTTTTAAGGCGGACGAGCCTAAATGTCCTATTGTAAGGCGGACGAGCCTAGATGTCATATTGTAAGGCGGACGAGCCTAGATGTCACATTGTAAGGCGGACGAACCTAGATGTCGCATTGTAAGGCGGACGAGCCTAGATGAAGAGACAGTAGGTCACAGTGGCGAGTTGAATCCGAAGATATCTTCATGGTAGCCTGAATGATATATGAGTAGCGAAATGATAGTGCGAGTAGCCAAGAATTTGTCGGATCCTTTGTTTGTAAACAAGTGAACAGCCGTTCAAAAGGCGACTTTGCCTGTAATCTGCATACCTGTAACTTGTAAAAGAGTAACTAGAGCAGAAAAAGCGGTAAATGTAAACATGATGCAGTTTCCATATTGACCATGAATGTTTGCCTTAAGACCATGCAAAATGACGTCTTAGGCTATGATGTCTAGGGCCATGATATGCAGGGTGTATCCTCAGGTCATGAAAATGTTGTCTGTAGGCCATGAAAATGACGCCTTTAGACTATGACACCTTCGCATATGATAGACAGAAATTAAACCCTTAGGCCATGATATGATGTCCACAGGACATGAGGATGATGACTTTAGACTATGATACCTTAGGGACATAGTAAGCATAAAATAAGTCCTCAGGCCATGACATGAAGTCCGCAGGCCATGAAAGATGACGCCTTTGGAGGATGACGCCTTTGGAATATAAATAATGAGTAAAGAGAGCGTATCTGTTTTTGACATCTGTTGATACTCTTGTGACTTGATTCGATTCGGGCGCATGTAAACTTCGAGCACGATGCAATCTTGAGCTTATCCAAACTTCGGGCACAATGCAGTCTCGGGCACAATGCGATGATGCATTTCTTCGGGCACATGCAATATCGAGCATATGCAATGATGCATTTCTTCGGGCACATGCAATATCGAGCACAACGCAATGATGCACTTCTTCGGGCACAATGTAATATCGGGCACATGCAGTATCGAGCATATGTAATGGTGCATTTCTTCGGGCACATAAAATATCGAGCGCATACAATAATGCAATTCTTCTAGCATAAGTCAATATTGGGCATATGCGATGATGTATTTCCTCGGGCACATGAAATATTGAGCACATGCAATGATGCATTTCTTCGGGCACATAAAAATATCAAGCGCATGCAATAATGCAATTCTTCGAGCATAAGTCAATATTGAGCATATGCGATGATGTATTTCCTCGGGCACATGAAATATCGAGCACATGCAATAATGTGTTTCTTCGGGCTCATGCAATATCAAGCACATGAAATGATGCATTTCGGCATTCTCGGGCATAACATAATGATGTAGTTCTTTGAGCATAGTGTGATATCAGGCATAGGTGCAAAATGATGCAATATCGGGCAAAATGTAATTTGTCAGCACAGCAGTTGCTTGAGGGCATACAGTAGCTTGGGCGTCCGCCTTATTGGAAGGATCGAGTGTCATATGTCGGGCTCAAATGTGGTGATGTTGATTGTTGCAGTTGCCTTTGTATATGTACCTACATTTTCTACATTCAAAGAAAAATAGTTAGTTTAAAGGGGGGAGGTTGATCTGTATCCATGATTTGGCGCAGCGTGCTCCTTTGGCTTGCCATCCACACCTCTTCGAGCGTCTGTTTTTTTTTCATAAAAGGGGGGAAAGGAAAGGGAAAAAAAAGTAATAATAATAATAAAATAAAAAATAAATAAAAAAAAACTTTGAAAGATTTTGAAATTATCATTTAATAAAAGCTGATGTCGAATCTTTGACCATGGCATAGGTTGAGACTTTACAACGTCTGACTCAAAAGTGGAGCTATCATTTAATCTCCGTTGTAAGCTGATTGCTTGTTGAGAAGAAACTTTTGGTGAAATTTTGAGTTTACTCAAAATTTCTGCCCCAGTATGAAGATGTGCCAGGAGAAATCTTGATGGAATTTTTGAGATACTCTCAAAAATTCTGCCCCAGTTATCAATAGAAAAGGGGGAAATGAAAGTTTTAGTTATAATAAGACCGAACCCCATAGGAGCGCCTACGTATCCCCTCTTAAACGGGAATCAGGTCTGACGTAGTTCCAAATTACAAAAGAGCATGAATCAATCTCTAGATGTAATACTTTTTCACAGAATCTGAATTGATAGGTTTGCCAAACTTCTCCATCCATTTCTGCAAGTATGAGGGCTCCGCCTGTCAGTACTCGAGAGACTATGTACGGACCTTGCCAGATTGGTGAAAATTTACCCTTTGCCTCGTCTTTATTTGGAAAAATCCGCTTCAAAACCAGTTGCCCAGGTGAGAAATGTCTGGGTTTAACCTTCTTGTTGAAAGCTCTGGCCATTCTATTCTGATAGAGCTGACCATGACAAATGGCGTTAATTCTTCTTCCATCTATTAATGCCAAATTCTCTGCCCGGCCTTGTATCCAATCAGCATCACTCAACTTTGCTTCTTGGATGATCCTTAGGGAAGGTATCTCTACTTTGACGGGTATCAAAGCTTCAGTGACGTATACTAAGAAGTAAGGTGTGGCCCCTGTAGAAGTTCTGATTGTGGTACGATACCCCAGCAATGCGAAAGGTAGCTTTTCCTGCCAGTGTTTGTGATTATCGATCATCTTGCGCAATATCCTTTTGATGTTTTTGTTTGCCGCCTCAACAGCCCCATTGATCTATGGCCTGTATGCTGTAGAGTTTCGATGACTGATCTTGAACTTCTCACACATTGATCTCATCAGGTCACTGTTTAGGTTGGTGCCGTTGTCGGTGATGATTGACTCAGGAATTCCAAACCTACAAATAATGTTGTTTTTGACAAAGTCATCCACAACTTTCTTTGTCACTGATTTATGGGAGGTGGCCTCAACCCACTTTGTGAAATAGTCAATTGCGACAAGAATGAATCTGTGCCCGTTGGATGCTGTTGGCTCGATTGGACCGATGACATCCATGCCCCATGCTGCGAACGGCCAAGGTGAACTAGTGACATGGAGTTCGTTGGGAGGTACTCGAATCATATCTGCGTGAGTCTGACATTGATGACATTTCTGGACGTAGCGAATGCAGTCTGTCTCCATAGTTAGCCAATAATATCCTGATCTCAGAATCTTCTTTGCTAATGTAAAACCATTCATGTGAGGGCCACAGGTGCCTGCATGTATCTCTTCGACCAGCCTGCGAGCCTCTCTTGCTTCGACGCATCTTAGAAGCCCCAAATTGGGAGTTCTCCTATAGAGGATTTCCCCACTTAAAAAGAATTGGGTTGCTAACCTTCGAATTGTACGCTTTTGTACACTTGTTGCATCTTCTATGTATTCCCCACTCTTCAAATATCCTCTAATGTCATCATACCAGGGCTTTCCATCAGGCTCTTCCTCAACATGGAAACAATAAGCTGGTTGTTCATGTATATGAATGTGAATAGGATCGATGTAATTGTGATCAGGGTGTCGAATCATAGAAGACAGAGTGGCTAAGGCGTCTGCGAATTCATTTTGGACCCTTGGTACATGTCTAAATTCTGTTTTGACAAACCTTTTACATAGCCTATGCACGCACTCCAAATATGGTAACAACTTTCGATTTTTTGTTGCCCAATCACCTCGAACCTGATGGATCAATAGGTCTGAATCCCCTATTATTAGCATTTCCTGGACATCCAACTCAATCGCCCGTCAGAGACCTAGTATGCAGGCTTCGTATTCGGCCATATTATTTGAGCAAAGGAATCTGAGTTTTGCTGATACTGGATAATGTTGCCCGGTGGGTGAGATCAAAATGGCCCCGATGCCGGATCCATTCATATTTTTAGCTCCATCAAAGAACATTCTCCATCCATCATATTCTTCAGAAATGTCCTCTCCCACAAAAGCCACATCTTCATCAGGGAAGTAAGTCTTCAATGGTCTGTAATCATCGTCCACGGGATTCTCTGCCATGTGGTCTGCTAACGCCTGTGCTTTCATTGCTTTTTGCGTGACATACACTATGTCAAACTCGCTGATCAATAATATCTGCCATTTTGCCAGTTTACCTGTGGGCATGGGCTTTTGAAAGATATACTTCAAAGGATCCATCCTTGAAATCAGATAAGTAGTATGTGATGAGATGTAATGTCGTAACTTTTGGGCAACCCATGTTAGAGCACAACAGGTACGCTCTAATAGAGAGTATCGGGCTTCGCACGATGTGAACTTCTTGCTCATATAATATATTGCCTGTTCCTTCCTCCCTGTTTCATCATGTTGTCCCAAGATGCAACTAAAAGCATTATCCAATACTGAAATATACAAAAGTAATGGTCTACCTGACTCTGGTGGAACCAATACAGGAGGATTGGATAGATAGTCTTTGATCTTGTCAAATGCCTGCTGACATTCACTTGTCCATTTCACTGCAGCATCTTTTTTTAACAGCTTGAAGATAGGTTCACAGATGACAGTAGACTGAGCAATGAAACGACTGATGCAGTTAAGTCGCCCTAAGAAACTCATTACCTCCTTCTTGCTCTTTGGTGGGGGAAGATCACGAATGGCTTTGATCTTCGATGGGTCCAATTCTATACCTTGACGAGTGACAATGAAACCTAAAAGCTTTCCAGCAGGCACACCAAAGACACATTTTGCCGGATTCAGTTTCAGATTGTACTTGCGTAGCCTGGCAAAGAATTTCTGTAAGTCCTCAAGATGATTTGAACTTTCCCTTGATTTGATGATGACATCATCCACATAAACTTCAATTTCCTTATGGATCATGTCATGAAACAAAGTAGTCATTGCCCTCATGTACGTAGCTCCAGCGTTCTTTAATCCAAAAGGCATCACCTTGTAGTTATAGACGCCCCATGGTGTGATGAAGGCAGTTTTCTCAGCGTCGTCTTTGTGCATCTCAATTTGATGATAGCCGGCAAAGCAGTCCACAAATGACTGAGTTTCGTGTTTAGCATAATTGTCAATCAGTATGTGTATGTTTGGTAAGGGAAAGTTATCTTTAGGGCTAGCTTTATTGAGATCTCGGTAATCCACGCAAACTCTGACCTTGCCATCTTTCTTGGGCACTGGAACGACATTTGCAAGCCAAGTTGGGTATTCTGTTACTTGGAGTATCCCAGCATCTAATTGCTTTGATACTTCTTCTTTGATTTTCAGACTCATCTCGGGCTTGTATTTTCTCAGCTTCTGTTTTACCGGAGGACATGCTGGATCAGTGGGCAGTCGATGGGCTACGATTGAAGTACTTAGCCCTGTCATGTCTGCGTAGGACCACGCAAAAATATCCTTATTCTTTATGAGAAACTCGGTATACTCTTTCTTGTCATCTTTTGTCATATGGATGCTTACTCGGGTTTCTTGTATCACCTCTGCATTCCCAAATTCACCACTTCTGTCTCTACCAAATTTGGATTGGGTTTTTCCTCGAATTCCTCAACCCTTTTGATTAACTCCTCGGGAACCTCATTGTCTTCGACTTCTTCTAAGTCATTAATGTTAAGTTGAGCAGTCTCATTGTATGCCATAGTCTCAGATTCGACATTTTTATAATGAATTTTGCTGGTGAGAAAAAAAATAGCAACAAAATTAAATACAAGACAAAAAATGGGGAAAAGAACTTTATTGATAAAGATTTGAAAATTTCATAAGTCCTCATTCGAAAGCAATACAGGGGATGGGAATTAAAACAATTATTAAAAACTCTTTTATTTGAATTAAAACTTGATAGAAAAACATCTTCCAAGGCTACCCAGATGCTCGACGAGGTCTGGATGGAGTCGAGGTCCAGTTGCTGACGCTGATCTTTGCTTCCTTGCTTCCACTAGGGACCCCTTTCTCCTCCTCGTTGATCACGACGTTGCAAATATTCCCCTCTTCTTTGGTTAGCGATAACCCCTTCAAGTCGTCTGAGATCTCATCAATACTGCCTCCCATGAAACCTGCTGATCGAAATGATTGATGCAATGGTGGTATGGGTTTCTTCAGTGGATAGTAGTATCCATCTCTAGGTGGTTGCGAATCGAGCCATTCTTCGGTGGTGTACTTATATCCCAAACCAAAAGTGGTGGAATGTCAAACAGGCTGTATAGGTTCGACTATCCCTTGCAATTGAGCCCCCAAACCTTTCCCAAGCTCGAAACCGAACCGGGCCATCATATCTATAATTTATTGGCTGAACCAAGGTTGCAACTCAATATTACCAACAAGCTCCACTGTATGGTACATTTCACCATCCATATTCTCTCTTCCTTCAATCGTGTATAAAGGATGCCCCTTTTCTCCATGGACTACAACCTCTTCGTAATCCCATTCAAACTTCAGGCATTAGTGAAGAGTAGATGGAACCGCTCCAGCCATATGAATCCATGGACGACCCAATAATAAGTTGTATGATGAAGGGATGTCCAAAATTTGGAAAGCTTTGGGGAAAGTGACAGGACCAATGAGCATGTCCAAGGTTATCTCCCCAATAGTGCCTCTTTGAGAGCCATCAAATGCCCTCACATTCATCTTCCATGTTTGAATTTTTGCACTATCCATGCCCAGCCTCGTCAGTGTGCTCAGAGGGCAAATGTTTAAACCTGAACCTGCATCAACTAATGCTTTGTTTATCACCTTATCCTGGTACTTAACCGAAATGTACAGAGCTTTATTGTGCGTTGTTCCTTCGAGTGGCAGCTCATCTTTGTGAAAAGATATTTTGTAAGCCTCAAAGACCTGCCCTACCATTTGGGATACCTCTCCATGAGTGATGTTGGATAGGACATAAGCTTCACCAAAGATCTTCAGAAGGGCATTTCGATGAGTTTCGGAAGATTGCAGTAACTCCAGAATTGATATTTGGGATGGGGTTTTACTTAGCTGCTCAATGACAGAGTATTCTTTAGCTTTAACCTTTTTCCAAATACCTTGATCCTCAAGCTCTACGACTGGTGCTTTGGATTTGCTAGAGCTTCCCTGAACCAAATTTTCAGAAGTGTAAATTCTTCCAGATCTGGTGACCCCTGTTGCAACATCTGTCTCTTCCACATTCATTTCTCTTTTGTTGTAATCCCAAGGTACATCATGCGTATCACATTGTATTGGGGAGGATGCCTTATAGACAGTGAACGGTGGTCTGGGTGCAGCAACTTCTACTTCAAATGGGGCGAGTCCTTGTACTATTAGTGGTGCTTGGGCAGTGGTAGACATGGCTTCTTCTGTTTCGACGGCCCAGATAGATTCTTCCTAATCCCAGACATAACCAACTTCCACCATGTTGACTTGATGGTTAGGGAGAGGATTATTCGCAACATTCGGTGTAGGATCCTTCAGTTGGATGGTTTTTGTATCAATCAACATTTTAACCTTATCCTTAAGGGCTCTGCAAACTTCGGTGGTGTGGCCCTTCATCCCAGAATGGTAGGTGCAGACCTTGTTAGGGTCGTACCATTTTGCGCGAACATCCACAGGTAATGCAGGAATTGGAGAGACGTACCCAGCCTGTTTCAGTCTCTCATAAAGTTGTGCTATGGGTTCAGCCAAAGGGGTATAGGTTTTTGTAGGTTTTCTTTCATAGGAAGGTCTGTTTCGGTAATTTTGTGTTTGAGTGGGTGGTGGAGTTTGGAAGTGTGTTGGTTGAACATTATAGACAGGATATGAGGCATGCAAATATTGAGGAGGACATTTTGGTAATATATTGGCATGGGTTGGGGAGATATAGGGGGTGGAGCTGAGGGATGTTGAGGGTATGGGGTGTGAGGGTATGGGGATGGTGGTGGGTTTATTGTCTTGTGTCTCAAAAGGGTCCTAGTTCCATGAGCCATCATTACAGAACCTGTTTTCTTTCGACTCTCTGTCATTCCACCAGATTGCAGAGCCTTGTTGGTTGCTTGTAAAGCCTCCAAGTTGATGATAGTCCCATTCTTTATGCCTTCTTCAATTCTTTCGCCTAGTTTGATGATTTCAGCGAAACTCTTTTCAGCCACCAGCATCATTCGGTCATAGTATTGTGGTTCTTGGGCACGGATGAAATAGTCTTTCACTTGAGATTCTTCCATGGGGGGTCTGGCCCTAGCCGCCTCAGACCTCCATCTTATGGCATATTCTCTAAAGGATTCACTCGGTTTCTTCTTCAAATTTTGAATGTGAAACCAATCAGGTGCATTTTCAATATTAAAACCAAACCTATTCATGAAGTCAGTTGCCATATCAACCCATTTTATCCATTTCCACGAATCTTGCTCAATGTACCATGATAGGGCCTCCCCAGTAAGACTCCTCATAAACAACTTCATGAGTATCCTCTCATCTCTCCCCACCCCTACAAGTTTGTCACAATACATTCGTAGGTGGGCTTTGGGATCCCCAATGCCATTGAACGTCTCAAATTTCGGAAGCTTGTATCCTTCGGGCAGTTCTACATCAGGATGCATGCACAGATCCTCATAGCCCAATCCTCCCAACTTCTTGTTTCCTTCAACGTGTTGTACCCTGTTGGTCAAGTTTTCTAATCTCTCAGTCAGGGTTTTTATTAGGATGTCCTTTTGATGGGACTCTGATTCATGGTGGTCATGGGTCAGAGGGGCAGTTTCAACGTATATGGGATTGAGATTGTTGTTCCAAGAGTATACGGGATATTTGCGTTTGGGGTTGTTTCTGGGAAGGTTGGTTTGGTATGTTGGTAATAGTGGTGAGATGGAACTTGGGTATTTTGGGCGTGGGGTGGTGGAAAGGTATTTGGACGAGTGGGTTCAGGTGGGGATATATGGATTGGAGGATTGTTTGGCGAGGCTATTTCGTTAGGAGGATTGTCTATGTTTTCTCCAAATTGGGTTCCAAGAGAGATAGACAACTTGGCCAAATCACGCATGCTGGCTACCTCTTCTTCCAATTGCAAAATCTTGCGCTCAAGTCTTAGGACAAGATTATTTTGAAGTTGTCCTCCCTCTGAAGCTTCTACCCTTTCCGTGGTGCTGTTGTCGTCAACCATTTTACCTTTGTCTTTGGAGCTTGCTCTTTGAGAAGAAGGAGAAGGGGTGTCCCTTTTGATCGTGCATGTCCCAGGATGAAGGACAGATCAACCTTGGGAAATGGGAAAACAATAGAATCAAAAGAAAAGAGTTAGGGGGTTAGGATAATATCATAATATCAACACGTTGTTTTGAGATAAACGCCCTAAATGCACGGAACCTCATTGAGCCAGAGGTAGGCCTAAGCGACACATAAGTGATGCATAATAATTAATTCAAGCCTTATTTGCCAATTTAGAGTTTAGAGTTAGACAAATAAAACGACTTTCAATTATTGAAATAATTTCTATTTATTACATCAATCTAAAGATAACTAAAGGGCTAGGGATAACATATGGGGAATAAAGAGAAAAAAAAACTTTAATTATGCTGCTCTCCAATGTTAGGCACAATCTGCTTCCTCATTTCTGGGGTTATGTCATAATCTGTGTTGAGGAGGTTGCGAGCCCATCTTCTCTCTTTTTCATCGCCAAAACCAGGAAGACCTCCTTCACTCAAATCTCTATGCTCTGCATCTTCTAAAAGCCATACATAATATTCAGGTGTGCAGAATGGTCGGTGCTCTTGAACATCGATAGTTACCACATTCTTCCATCTTCGCAGTATAGTGTTCACTTGCGGTAATTCTGACCCAAAGTCGTATCCATAGTGGCTCGTGTGGGATCGCAGAGGTATCATTTGGATCTGTCCGAATTGTCGAAGGACTCAAAGTGGTGCGTATGGTTGCACACCATTCAAACCGATAAGCTCAATGAAGTAAAGTTCATTTCCTCTTATGATGGCACGTCGTGGCTTCAACCAATAATACTTCCATTGGATTTCAACGGCTGAGCGCTCCTTTAGGTATGTGAACCAGTCCTCCGTTCCCACAGGGGAGATAAAGTATTTCATCCTTAGGTGATGGTTGATAATTTTGTTCCCCATAGTCCCTCTAACAATGTCTACTTTATTAGGTCTTTGATAGAAATGTTCGACGGCCCAAAGTTGCAACAAAAAGTTGCACCCCTCAAAGTATCTTTTGCCTTTGGTGCATGCAGTCAAAGCTCTTAGAATTTCTGCAAGTATCATGGGGACCAAGGTCTTCCCACCTCGACCCAACATACGAACCACATAACACAAGCCGGTGTGGATCTTTCCTCCTTCTCTAGGAAAAACCAATGAGCCTAATAGGGCGACGACGAATGCATTAAGACGATACCTTTCCCATTTCGCAGAAGAGCAAGCAAATTCTCTATGAAAGTTTTGATGACCTTCTTCATCCCCAAAGCGCGAATATAAGAACTCTAATGAAATCCAACCTTCTTTCAGACAAAGCAGATTTGGATTATGACACATGCCCATTTGCTTCAGAAAAGATCTTGGGCTTGGCTTGTGTGGAACAATCATTTCCAGCTCTTTGTATGCGAGACCCATGAATCCTCCAACTTCTTTGATTGTTGGGGTTAACTCGAAATCCTTGAATTTGAAGACTAACATCTCAGTATCCCAGAATTTCAACAATGCCTTGATTAAGTGACGATCTGACTCTACGGAGATCAAAGCAGTGAGGCCGCCTAACAGTTCATTTGCTTACAACTCTCGATTTTTTTGAATATCTTTCCACCAAGTCTTTAAAATGGGATTAACTTTGACAACCATTTGTGTGTTGGGAAAGTGAGGGTGAGCCATGATTCTGCAAACAAAGTAACAAACGACTTCTAAACTCCATCTTGACAATGTTGGCTTGATTTAATTATTATGATCACGTTGACACATAAATATGCAATTTGTCTAAGGGTGTTGGGGCCCTTTAGACGAGAGGGTGGCTACTAATTACATGGATTGACACCAAGGGTCAAACCTCTTAGGGCTTATGCAGCATATATGACTTAACCAGGACTTCTAACAGGTTGCTTGACACGGACTTGAAAGGGATTCTATGCGAGAGGCTCGTGGCTTCGCGGTAGTAAAACTATCCACTACGTCCACGTATATGCCGACTCTCTATAATGGGTATTTGAATAAGATTGGAGTAGTTGTGAGAGGTGCAAAGGCACAACATCACGAGAACAAAATAAAAAAAAGGAAGCGGGTCTGTCACGACCCAAAACGGGCCGCGAGTGGCACCCACACTTATCCTACTATGTGAGCGAACCAACCAATCTAAACCCCAATCATTTACCAACAATTGAACCATAATGAACAAAATACAATGCGGAAGACTTAAAACTCATTAATAGAACCAATAAATAACTTCTAAAATTTAATACTTATTATTCCCCAAAATCTGGAGGTCATCACCACAAGAACATCTATCAATTTACTAATCTAAGAGTATCTAAGAAACTAAAATACATAAAAAGCTAGTCCATGCCGGAACTTCAAGGCATCAAGACATGAAGAGGAAGATCCAGTCCAAGCTAGAAGCATTAGCTCACCCTGAAATCCGGTGTAGTGAAGACTGGCTAGAGTTGCGGTTGAGTTGAAGACGACGGCACGTTTGCTGCACTCCACAAATAACAAAGAAAGAAACATACAAGTAGGGGTCAGTACAAAACACGAGTACTGAGTAGGTATCATCGGCCAATTCAAAATAGAAAATAGTATATATCAGATAATATCATAAATCAACTACAATACTCAACATGTAGCAACAACAAGTACTATAATCATCAATAAGTACCACCAAGTTCACCCATGAGGACTCAAGCCTCAATACTATACTCATTTGGGAATTAGGTTCATTAGATTGAGTATATTAACATCTTTCAAGATTCATTATCTTTATTCCTCTTGTGTCGGTACGTGACACTCCGCTCCCCTACTACTATGTGTCGGAACGTGACACTCCGATCCCCTAATTCTACGTGTCGGTTCGTGACACCCGATCCCTTAATTCTATGTGTCGGAACGTGACACTCCGATCCCCTAATTCTATGTGTCGGAACGTGACACTCTGATCCCCTAATTCTACATGTCGGTTCGTGACACCCGATCCCTTAATTCTATGTGTCGGAACGTGACACTCCGATCCCCTAATTCTACGTGTCAGTTCGTGACACCCGATCCCTTATTTCTATGTGTCGGAACGTGACACTCCGATCCCCTAATTCATCAATCCTTCTTTTATACCAAGGCATCATCAATCTCATTATGTAGTTCATCAAGCCTTCTTTTATACCAAGGCATCATCAATCTCATTATGTAGTTCATCAAGCCTTCTTTTATGCCAAGGCATCATCGTTAACAAAGTAGATTAGGATTTCTTTCAAGATTTAGGATTCAATAGCTTCATCATGCTTATTTTATCACAATTATATAATCACATTCATACAAGCATACAATTAAGCATATAGAAGGGTTTACAATACTACCCCATACATATCATTCGCTATTAAGAGTTTACTACGAATAGCATAAAAACCATAACCTACCTCCACCGAAGATTCGTGATCAAGCAAGCAATTTCCCAAAGCTTTGTGTTTTCCTCTTTGTTTCTCCTCTCTCGATCGTTTCTCTTTCCCTCTCTTTGTTCTTTCTATTTTTCTTATTCAAAACCCTCTTTCTTTTAACCTAATTAGCATATAATTAAGTATAAAAGATGAGGAATTAAACCCACTAATTAACTCAAGGTTATCTCTTTTAACCCCCAAGAAATTGAGTTATTAATATTAACCCACGAAATTTATGATTATAGCAAGAATAGTCCAAAACGCCCCTTTAAAACTTAAACAGAAATCCGACCCAGCCCGGGATTAAGCAACCTGTGACGGTCCGTCCTGCAGGTCCGTCGCAAAGTTCAGAGACTCAATTTCCTTGAAGAGTCTGTGACGGTCCGTCGTGACCACGACGGTCCGTCCTGCAGGTCCGTCACAAAGTTCAGAGACTTAATTTTTGTAGAAGATGTGTGACGGTACGTCGTGCCCACGACGGTCCGTCCTGCCATTCCGTTACGAAGTTCAGAGAGTCGATTTCAGTACCCAAATTTCAGAATTCTAAGTGTTTTGGAACGAGACACCCTCGACGGTCCGTCGTGCCCATGACTGTCCGACGTGGGTTCCGTCGACTCAGACAGTTTTTCCAGAAATAAAATCTGCTGCTCAAAACGACTAAACAGGTTGTTACAATAGATACCAATTTACCCATCGTTCATGCTCGAACGATCACAAGAAGAAAAACAAGGCCGAAAAGGAGTACCTGAATCTGTAAACAGGTGTGAGTATCTTTCTTGTATATCAGCCTCTTTCTCCCAAGTGGCTTCTTCAACTGGTCGATTCTTCCATTGAACTTTGATGGATGCAATCTCCCTCGACCTCAACTTGCGAATTTCACTATCTAGAATAGCAACAGGCTCCTCCTCATAAGACAAATTCTCATCAAGCAGAACCGAATCCCAACGAATGATGTAGTTTCCATCCCCGTGGTATCTTTTCAACATAGACACATGAAATACCGGATGCACTCCTGATAGCCCTGGAGGCAAGGCTAATTCATAAGCCACCTCCCCTACTCGCTTAAGTACTTCAAATGATCCAATATACCTTGGGCTTAGCTTACCTCTTTTACCAAACCGTATCACCCCTTTCATGGGTGAAACCTTCAGCAAGACTTGTTCACCCTCCATGAACTCCAAGTCTCTAACCTTTCGATCTGCATATTCCTTTTGCCTACTTTGAGCCGCTAAAAGCTTTTCTTGAATAGATTTCACTTTCTCCAATGAATCCCTCAAAAGGTCAGTACCCCAAGGTCTAACCTCAAATGCATCAAACCAACCAATGGGAGACCTACACCTCCTCCCATACAATGCTTCGAATGGAGCCATATCAATACTTGAGTGATAGCTATTATTGTATGAAAACTCCGCTAAGGGTAAGAAGTTGTCTCAATGACCACCAAATTCTATCACACATGCACGAAGCATATCCTCCAATACTTGAATCGTTCGCTGAGACTGACCATCGGTCTGAGGGTGAAATGCAGTACTAAGGTCCAACCTAGTACCTAATTTCGCATGCAATGTTCTCCAAAACATAGAAGTAAACTGCGTACCTCTATCTGATATAATGGAGAGTGGAACTCCATGCAGTCGAACAATTTCTGAGATATAGATTTTGGCTAACTTCTCTGCATTGTAAGTCACCTTGACCGGAATGAAGTGAGCAGACTTAGTTAATCTGTCCACAATTACCCAAATAGAATCGAACTTTCCCAATGTCTTTGGAAGACCAACCACGAAGTCCATTGCAATTCTCTCCCACTTCCATTAAGGAATGGGCATTCTCTGAAGTGTTCCTCCGGGCCTCTGGTGTTCATACTTTACTTGTTGACAATTTGGACATTTGGCAACAAAATAAACAATGTCGCGCTTTATTCTACTCCACCAAAAGTGTTGCTTTAAGTCACGGTACATCTTGGTTGCACCAGGATGTATAGAATATCCGGAACTATGAGCCTCTGTAAGAATAGTGTGGATCAAATCATCCACACGGGGCACACATACCCTTCCCTTAATCCTCAAAACACCTTCCTCATCAATTATTGATTCTTTAGCCTCTCCTCGCAACACCATATCCCGAATTCGACTTAGTTTCTCATCATTAAACTGTTTTCCCTTGATAGAAAAGAAGATCTCGCCTCTACACAAGCCAAAAATCCTCCCTTCTCATTTACTTCTAGCCTCATAAAGTCATTAGCCAAGTTTTGGATTTCTCTAGCCAACGGGCGTCTAGAAACTTGCAAATGAGCTAGACTTCCCATGCTTCCTGCCTTTCTACTTAAGGCGTCTGCCACAACATTAGCCTTTCCCGGATGATATAGAATAGTGATATCGTAGTCCTTCAGTAGTTCCATCCATCTCCTCTATCTCAAATTCAAATCCTTCTGAGTAAAGACATACTGTAGGCTACGATGATCCGTATAGACCTCACACTTAACCCCATATAAATAGTGCCTCCATTGCTTTAATGCAAATACTACCGCGGCGAACTCCAAATCATGGGTCGGATAGTTACGTTCATGCACCTTTAATTGCCTCGAAGCATAAGTAATTACATTCTTCTCTTGCATTAGCACTGCACCCAAACCCGAATAGGATGCATCACAATAGACAATGAAATTCTTACCTTCTACTGGCAAGGTAAGGATTGGTGCAGTAGTCAACAAGGTCTTGAGTTTCTGAAAGCTTTCCTCACATTCATCCGACCATACAAATGGAACATTTGCTTAGTCAAGTTCGTCAATTGGGAAGCAATAGAAGAGAATCCCTTGACAAATCGACGGTAATAGCTAGCTAAACCAACAAAGCTCCTTATTTCTGACACATTAGTAGGTCTTACCCAATTCTTCACTGTCTCAATCTTAGAAGGATCCACCATCACTCCATCCTTAGAAACCACGTGCCCCAAGAAGGACACTGAATCTAGCCAAAACTCACACTTGGAGAATTTGTCATAAAGCTTTTTCTTCCTCAACAACTCTAATACCATTCTCAAATGCTCCTCATCTTCCTTCTCACTCTTTGAGTATATCAGTATATCATCAATGAATACGATCACAAAGAGATCCAGATATGGCTTAAAAATCCCGTTCATCAAGCTCATGAAAGCAGCAGGGGCATTCGTAAGACCAAAAGACATTACCACAAATTCGTAATGCCCATACCTAGTTCGAAAAGCAGTCTTTGGCACATCTGTTGCCCGTATTTTCAATTGATGATAACCGGATCTCAAGTCAATCTTAGAGAAGACACAAGCACCTTGTAACTGATCGAACAAGTCATCAATGCGAGGAATGGGATACTTGTTCTTGATAGTTATCTTGTTCAACTGCCGGTAGTCTATGCACATCCGAAAACTCCCATCCTTCTTCTTCACAAATAACACCGGAGCACCCCAAGGAGATGCACTTGGTCTAATGAAGCCTTTGCTCAACAACTCTTGAAGTTGGGCCGCTAACTCTCTTAACTCCGCGGGAGCCATTCTATAAGGGGGTATAGAAATGGGGCGAGTACCCGGTTCCAAATCAATGCAAAAATCAATATCTCTATCCGGTGGCATACCAGGAAGATCTGCAGGGAACACATCCAGAAACTCACGGACTACCGAAACTGACTCAATTGAAGGTACTTGGGTAGTGTCATCCTTGAGATGTGCCAAGAAAGCTAAACACCCTGTGCTAACCATTTTCTTAGCACGAAGAAAGGAGATAATACGAACCGGAGTGGAAGTGTAGTCGCCCTCCCACACTAACGGATATGTCCCAGGCTTGGCTAACGTCACAGTTTTAGCATTACAATCCAAGATTGCAAAATTTGGAGAAAGCCAAGTCATACCCAGAATTACATCGAAGTCAACCATTTCTAAGATAACCAAATCTACATAAGTGTTGCTCCCCATAAAAGTCACCAAACAAGACCTATATACTTTTTCAACTATCACAGACTCACCCACCGGAGTAGAAACACGAATAGGCATGTCAAGTAATTCACAAGGTAAATTAAGACCAGTAGAAAATGAAGAAGATACATAAGAAAATGTGGATCCAGGATCAAACAATACAGAAGCCATGCAATCACAAACCGAAAGATTACCTGTGATGACAGCATCAGATGTCTCCGCTTCAGATCTCCCAGGGAAAGCGTAACAATGGGCCCCATTACTTGTCTGTCCGTTGCCCCTACCATGTTGTGTTGTAGTGGCTCCAGTTTGCCCATCACCCCGGCCGTTTTGGTGACCACCATTACCTCGGCCACCACGTCCTCCAGAATGACGGCCTCTTCCATGACCACCTCTACCTCTAACCATTGGGGGTCTGTAACTCTGTTTTGGACAATTCCTCCTAATATGTCCAGTCTCCCCACATCCATAACACTCTCAGGAGTCAAGCATAGGTCTCTCAGAGAAGTGTTGACCGGTCTGAGGTGGACCCCCAACTACAGTCTGTAGTGAAGACTGAATTGGTCGGACTGAGTAACCTCCTGAACCCTGTCCTCTAGAGTAAGAACCATTAAACTCACCTCCCTTTCGAAACCTTTTTGATGTCGATGCCATGGTGAAGTCATCTGGCTTCACTCCTTCCACCTCTATCACGAAGTCTACCACTTCTTGAAAGGATTTTGCCGTAGCCGCTACCTGTAAGGCTGAAATCCACAAATCTGACCTCAACCCCTTCACAAAATGGCGAATCCGCTCTTGTGGACTGAAATAAAGTTTGGTGGCATACCTGGATAATGCACAAAACTTAGCCTCATATGCAGTAACCGACATCCTACCTTGCTCTAGGCTCAAGAACTCATCTCTTTTCCTATCCCTCAAAGTCCGGGGGATATACTTCTCCATAAACAAGCTAGAGAATGAGGCCCAAGTCATAGGTGGTGCCTCTGTTGGTTGACACTCAACATGCGACCGCCACCACATTTTGGCGTTCCCTTGAAACTTATAAGTCACAAACTCAACACCAAACCGTTCTACTATACCCATCTTGTGTAGTAGCTCATGACAGTCAACCAGAAAATCGTAGGCATCCTCAGATTCAGCACCCTTGAAGACTGGAGGTTTCAATTTCAAGAACTTACTGAAAATTTCATGCTGATCATTTGTCATTATAGGCCCTGTAGTCAGACGAGGAAACGTGCCTATTTCCAATGAGGTATCCATGCGGGGAGCCACAGTAGCTGCATGTTGTACCTCCGGAACCTGAGGTGCTGGTGCAGAAAACACTGGAGGTGTCTGGCCCTGATCAGATAATCCGTTAAGATAAGCAAGAACCTGATTGATCATCTCTGGGGTAGGTTGGGGTGGCAATTCCTCGTTCTGCACTTGTTCATTCTCCCCTTCCTCACCCTCTCTTACAATTTCCTCTTCGAGCTACAGGTCCAGTGGTTGGCTCAGACGCTTCTTGTCTTGCCGGTGTTGGTGTTGGCGCAGTCGTTGCTCTAGTTCTAACCATCTGCGAAATAGAGTAAAGATGGTCAGATACCAATTTGTATCACCTAGATACCAATTGGATCCAAGTAATAGCACAAAAGAAAGAAAGAAAGAATGCAATTTTCCTAAAGACTTATAGACTCTCAAAGAAAAGTAAAGTCGTCCCCCTACCGTTCCTTAAGACTCTACTAGACTCGTTCTTGTGTGATAAGACCAACGAACCTAATGCTCTGATACCAAGTTTGTCACGACCCAAAACGAGCCGCGAGTGGCACCCACACTTATCCTACTATGTGAGCGAACCAACCAATCTAAACCCTAATCATTTACCAACAATTGAACCATAATGAACAAAATACAATGCGGAAGACTTAAAACTCATTAATAGAACCAATAAATAACTTCTAAAATTTAATACTTATTATTCCCCAAAATCTGAAGGTCATCACCACAAGAACATCTATCCTCAAATTACTAATATAAGAGTATCTAAGAAACTAAAATACATAAAAAGCTAGTCCATGCCGGAACTTCAAGGCATCAAGAGATGAAGAGGAAGATCCAGTCCAAGCTAGAAGCATTAGCTCACCCTGAAATCCGGTGTAGTGAAGACTGGCTAGAGTTGCGGTTGAGTTGAAGACGACGGCACGTTTGGTGCACTCCACAAATAACAAAGAAAGAAACATACAAGTAGGGGTCCGTACAAAACACGAGTACTGAGTAGGTATCATCGGCCAACTCAAAATAGAAAATAGTATATATCAGATAATATCATAAATCAACTACAATACTCAACATGTAGCAACAACAAGTACTATAATCATCAATAAGTACCACCAAGTTCACCCATGAGGACTCAAGCCTCAATACCATACTCATTTGGGAATTAGGTTCATTAGATTGAGTATATTAACATCTTTCAAGATTCATTATCTTTATTCCTCTTGTGTCGGTACGTGACACTCCGCTCCCCTACTACTATGTGTCGGACCGTGACACTCCGATCCCCTAATTCTACGTGTCGGTTCGTGACACTCGATCCCTTAATTCTATGTGTCGGAACGTGACACTCCGATCCGCTAATTCTATGTGTCGGAACGTGACACTCCCATCCCCTAATTTTACGTGTCGGTTCGTGACACCCGATCCCTTAATTCTATGTGTCGGAACATGACAATCCGATCCCCTAATTCTATATGTCGGTTCGTGACACCCGATCCCTTAATTCTATGTGTCGGAACGTGACACTCCGATCCCCTAATTCATCAATCCTTCTTTTATACCAAGGCATCATCAATCTCATTATGTAGTTCATCAAGCCTTCTTTTATACCAAGGCATCATCAATCTCATTATGTAGTTCATCAAGCCTTCTTTTATACCAAGGCATCATCGTTAACAAAGTAGATTAGGATTTCTTTCAAGATTTAGGATTCAATAGCTTCATCATGCTTATTTTATCACAATTATATAATCACATTCATACAAGCATACAATTAAGCATATAGAAGGGTTTACAATACTACCCCATACATATCATTCGCTATTAAGAGTATACTACGAATAGCATAAAAACCATAACCTACTTCCACCGAAGATTCGTGATCAAGCAAGCAATTTCCCAAAGCTTTGTGTTTTCCTCTTCATTTCTCCTCTCTCGATCGTTTCTCTTTCCCTCTCTTTGTTCTTTCTATTTTTGTTATTCAAACCCTCTTTCTTTTACCCTAATTAGCATATAATTAAGTATAAAAGATGAGGAATTCAACCCACTAATTAACTCAAGGTTATCTCTTTTAACCCCCAAGAAATTGAGTTATTAATATTAACCCACGAAATTTATGATTATAGCAGGAATAGTCCAAAACGCCCCTTTAAAACTTAAACAGAAATCCGACCCAGCCTGGGATTACGCAACCTGTGACGGTCCGTCATGGCTGTGACGGTCCGTCCTGCAGGTCCGTCGCAAAGTTCAGAGACTCAATTTCCTTGAAGAGTCTGTGACGGTCCGTCGTGACCACGACGGTCCGTCCTGCAGGTCCGTCACAAAGTTCAGAGACTTAATTTTTGTAGAAGATGTGTGACGGTCCGTCGTGCCCACGACGGTCCGTCCTGCCATTCCGTTACGAAGTCCAGAGAGTCGATTTCAGTACCCAAATTTCAGAATTCTAAGTGTTTTGGAACGAGACACCCTCGACGGTCCGTCGTGCCCATGACGGTCCGTCGTGGGTTCCGTCGACTCAGACAGTTTTTCTAGAAAAAAAATCTTCTGCTCAAAACGACTAAACAGGTCGTTACAGGGTCCCAATTGGGGGAAGTATGAGCGGGATGCCAATTATCAAAGCAGTAAACATTTAGCATTTAAATTTGAAAACGGTAACATATAGGCAGTTTATAAACAATAAATAAATAAATAAGCATGAATAAAGGAAATTAAACATATAAAGATATGAAAACTACGCAAATAAAGCAAGAGGATACGAGACTAAACATGTAAACAAATAAGGGGAAAGGGAAGAGGTGAAACATGATACTAAACAATTAAGGAAAAGGGAAGGGTGGAACATGGAGAGAAGACAATAAATAAGGCAACAAAATAAGCTAAACATGGTAAGCACCTAACAAATAGTGAAATGACAAAAATAAAGTAAACCCCATATAAATAAGCAATTAACACGTAATGGTAAGAACCTAATATCCCCAGCGGAGTCGCCATTCTGACGCGCCCCATTTTCACAGAAAACGGGTTTTGTGCACGACTTAACAACTCTTTTGAGATTTTAAGTTTGGAGTCGCCACCTAACGAATTAAGGCGCGTTAGGGAACCTATCTAACCTAACTAAGTCTAACTAAGGTCAACGAGCCAGAGAATTAGGGTAAGGGTTCAAATTACCTCGAGGGGAAGGTGTTAGGCATCCCTCGAGGTCCACATGTGTGGGTCCCGGCCGTATCTCATGCAATCTATGTGGGGGTTACAATTAGCAAACAAAGTCACTTCATTTAATAGTTTATTTAATCTTGCTAGGTGATAACAAATACAAAACAATTAATACTATTTTTCATTAATTTAAGCATGCAAGGCTAGGTGATAGCAATAAATAAACAATCAAGTTTTATTTATATTTAAGCATGTGAGACTATGCTATAAACAAAATTTTGTAAATATTAAACAATTAATATGTGAGAAAGTAAGGTTTTGAAAATTGAGCAAGTTTTGAATATGAATTTTTATTTTTAAAAAAATGTTTGTTTCTTTATAGGGATTATGCCACGATATTGTTGATCGCGCTCCTCCACCATAGAAACAATTTTGATTTGAGGTCGGTCTAAAAAAAAGTTTATATTTTTGAAAAATGATTTAAAAGATTTAGTTCACACGTAGGCACATAAACATTTACATATAAATGCACATAATTTCTTTTGAAATCCATGGGTAGGTGGTACTTCCGGGGACGCGTCGGGTTTAAAAAATTGGAACTAGACCTCGTAGTTCCTTTGACTTTCCCACTAACGATAGGTTAGGAGATAGTGCTTATAATTTATTTTTCAAAATAAACAATGTCATAATCAATCCAAAGTTTTAAAGAAAGATCGAATAATGACTTTTTAAGAAAATTATGTTGCAAGGTTTTGATATAAAATATTTTTTAAAGCCAAGTAATTTGCTAAATGAAATGATTCTAATTTAGTATTATTAAAAAAATATTGCATCATGAATGGAGAAGACAAATAGGATTACTAATAATATTAACCAATTTTGGGGGAAGGGCACAAATATGCACAAACAAATTTTATTTTTACGGATATGTTAAAAGTTATTTTCAAGCCTATAGACATTAATTTCTAGGTGTTTAAAAGAAGGAGTAACACATATGCATGCTTTTGTGAATCTAAATGATATGAACAAATTAAACCTTAGGCATGGTTTCTACATGACAAGATGATGCTAAAAGTTATAACATTGTTAAAACACCTGATCAGCCTACTAAATTATTATGATTTGATTTTAACATTAAAAATTAATGGAATCTAGTTTATTATTTTTTAGACTTATTAACGTAGCATCAAACAATTGATTGGATTATAACACCTACAAACAATAATTCTAGGTGGTTAAAGACAAACCTATAGACATGATTTCTAAAAAATTTATAATGAACAAGTAGGCATATAAATCCCCCTCCCCTAGACGACCCCCCAAATGAATTTATATATATGATCTTTAGAGTTACAATTGTTACAACATTCGAATAAATAAAATAGGAAAAAAATATATATATACATTCAAATAAACAAATAAATCTTTCTTCAATTAATCTTCAACTTGAACTTCAAGTATGAAACCTGTCAAAGTAATCAAATAACTACACAAGTAATCACACTTATTAGTCAAGGTGAGACAATATGCAATCGTTTAATGACGAATTCTACATAAAAAAAAAATAAAAGCTTACACAAATGTGTGAATGTAAAGATAGTGTGAATGTTAAGAATACTAACCCGTTAAGCAAAACAAATTGATTCAACCTTTACTCGAACAAAGTAATAAATTAGCGAAGAAGAACACTTGAATAATTACCGGATTCTCAATGTATTGTTAAAGTAGCAAGAGAGCAATGAGAGAAGGGAGAGTGATGAGAGAATTTTTGTTTGAGAGTGAATGAGTGTGTAAAAATAATGAAGGGAGGGGGTCTTATTTATATAGCAAAGAGGGGGAAGCAAATAAGGAAAAGAAATATTTTAAGGAATCAATTAAATATATTGTTTTTCCTTATTATAAAAGAGGACCAAATAAGAAAAAATTTAAAATATTTCATTACCAAATATAAACAAGTAAGAATAAGTTAAGGTAATATTTATTTTTTCTTAAATAACAAAAAGTTAAAATCAGATTTAATTTATTTTACCAAAATATGAGCAATTAAATACGACAAGTAAATAATAAGGTTGTCATAAACAAACAAGTAAGAATAATTAAGTCAAATATTAAGGAAAAAGAAATTAACTAATATTTCTCATTTTAAGAGAGCTAAATCAATAAAAAAAAAATTAAGAATGAGTAAATATTTTTCGAAAAATGAATAAGTAAGAAACTTTTCCTTATTTTTTCATCTTATCACATGAGCAAAGATTTATCCATCAAATTAAGCATGTTCTAACATGTAGGAAAACTCAATCATAATAAAATAACATACTTACGATTATTATCATTCATGAAATCAAATATACTCAAAAAAAAAAAATTATAATGACATTGACCTATTATCAAATAATCTACCTTCATAAGCAAGCTAAATTCACCAATTAACATTTTAGGAGGGACAATATGCAAGGTTCTCAACCAACTTAATGAATTTGAGCACTAGAAAATTAACACAAATATAAAAATCAAATAATTATCAATCCCAAGAGATTAACTATATGGATCAATGCATATTTTAAACACCAAAGTTATGATAAGCATATTAGAATAAAAGAAAAATATGATGAAAATCCAAACGGAGAGAATTGGATAGACAAAGTAATAATGGATAAAAGAAATACCAAAGATGGATCTGAATAGATCCATCCGAATTTTGCCTTCGCCGGAAGTCGATCCTGCTGTTGGTTGCTCGTTGTCAGCGTTGCTGGCGGTCGTTTTCTTTACCAAAGTTTGCTGCTGCTTGCTATTGTCGGAGCTGCTGGCCGGAGTTTGGTTGTTTCGCTCCTAGTCCTGCTAAAAGAAGAGGAACGAGAGGCGGAGGGAGATGGAGTGGCGGCGACTGCTGGCTGCTTCCGTCGGAGGCTGCTAGTGATTGTCGGAGCTGCTGCCTGCGTCCCTGCCAGAAAAGAGAAGAAGAAAAGAAAGAAAAAAAATAATGAGGGAGACGGGAGGAGGGAGGCAAAGGGGTCGCCGGTGGCTGCTGTTGTTTCGTTGCCGGCTGCTGCTGGCGGGGCTCGCAGGCTGCTGGTCAGATGAGGAGAAAAGGAGAAGAAGAGGGGAGGAGAGGAGAGGGAAGAAAAGGGAGGAGAATGGCGGCTTGGAGAGAGAGGGAGAGAGTGGCGTCGTCACCTCTGTTCGCCGGAAAAATTGGAGAGGAGAGGGGCGGCTGATTTTTGGAGAGGAGAGGAAGAGGGCTGGCGGCTGATGCTGCCAAGGAGAGGGAGGGAGAAAAAAAGTTTTAGGTTTTGGGACTTTTGGTGTTAAAAGAGAGTTTAAAAAAAAGATGATCTCAACCGTTAGATTAGATAGAGATGGAGGGTTAGGATTTGATCTATAATTTAATTAATTAAATAGACGGATGAGATCAAAAGATGATTTGTTGAAATTAGATGAGTTAGATACGGAATGGATAAAATTGCAATTAAAATTGGCTAGAATTGAAAGGGAGAGATGGCTATGATTGTAATAAAATTTTAATTGGAGTGGCTAGAATTGAAAGAAATTAGAATAAAATAGGCTAGAATTTAAATAATTTTACGGAAAGTGTAAAAATTATTTAAATTTTAAACATTTGAAATTCATTAATAATTTTAAAATATTTTAAAAATATCTACGATAAATTTATAAAGTAGAACATACTAAAATATATAATTTTCAAGCAAAGTCGACTAAAAATTTTAAAATTTAAAATACGTATTTAATCTAATAGTATTCCTAAAAAGGGTCAAAGGTCGGTCAAAACTGGGTGTCAACATTAACTATCCAACTTTTAAATAAATAAACATATGAGTCTTATATGACACAATACACGTAGGACACCATATAGGACAAAAAATGACATGTAGGACGACATGTGGGACATGTGTGTCTATTTGTTCAACTTTATACAAGTTTAAGTGTCTACTTGTGCACACCCAAAGTTGAAGGTCATAAATGAAAGCCATGTTAAAGGGCATATATTATGTATTATGCTTATAATTTATGCCTATAATTTATGTTATCTATTAAATCATTATTCAATGATAAGAAATAGTATATTGTTGGCATAAATTTGGTATGTTTTTTGTATCGATGTGTATATGCATTGGCATGAAGTTGGTATAAATTTGGTGCATCCTTTTCTCACAGTTGTATCAATTTGTTGTCTGACTGAAGTTAATGAAATGCTATACTTTTTCGTAAGAAATTTATTTCAACTTGTTTAATTATGTATTTGAATTTGGCAAGAAGTCTCTTTAATATTGGCACGAAATTCGCTGAAAATTGATAAGAAATTTGTGACCGACTACTTTTTATAGTTAAGATTTAAAAAAATTGTTATATTTCAAACAAGGAAGTAATATACCTATTGGGCTTCATGCAGAAATATGAATATTATTACAGACCTGGCTATATTCCTCAGTGAAGAATAGTTTCAATAATTTTCGCAAACTCCCTTTTGGTGAATTTAATAACTTACCTCCCATAGTGTAGGTGAATTATTATGCCATGTACTGATAACGATAGAAATGACATGTTTATTATCAAATTAAATGGTATCGAATTCTAATGGTATTAAGGAATTTACAGTTGTAATTGGATTCTAATGGTATTAAGGAATTTACAGTTGTAATTGGTCTTAAATGTATTCAACATTAGTGATTTTTGTTTCGGATCCATCTCTTCCAAACTGATTAATTGAAAAGTACTTTGATAAAATGAACAAAATTCCTAAGTTAGATTTTTTGACTAAGCTTAAGAATGTCATTTTTTGACTAAGCTTAAGAATGTCAATTATTTTCTACCAGAAGATCAATTCAATATTGGCGTTGTGTACTTCATCAGTACATTTTGTAAAGGTTTAGAGGCATTTAGTGTCATCCTAAATTTCATCAAATTTTCGCCAACATTCATTCCGATCAAGAGGATTGATTTATTCCAGCATAAATCAATATTTGTTTCTTCGCGCCATCACAAAACTAGATTCTGGATTATTCATAGTCAGGTTCTTCAAGGTTATGCACAATGGATTTTTGGGGGAAAAATTAGTATTAAGTTTCTTCTGATCCAAAAATAAGTGTACAACCACATCATTATGTATATAAACTGGTGGACTTCGATCACTAACAATACATTTAATCTCAAGTTCATTAATAGTAGCGTCTAGTCTGAGTTGTGAAGTTGTTGCATTAACTATAGTCCATACTACTATATAGACTGGCATAATCATATATTATTCTGTCCATATGGAAATTAACATATTTTCATGTTCAATCATAAATTATTTTGTCGATATTAAAAAACACAAAATACAAGTCACTTTTATACATATTTTATATCAGTATACGAATTTCATACAATTTTATGCAACTTTCTATACCTTTTTCATGCCAAAAGTCAACACTTATTTATACAAGATTCATGCCAAAAAGAATACCAAAATCATCTCATTTCTAACTAGTAATTTTCTTTTAGTGAATAAACAGTACACCAAATTGTTACATTATTATGCACAAATTTATACTAATGTGAGGCCAAAAATATACATTTTAAATCATTATTTGCCTCAAATTTATTATTTTTGTTTGTCCTTTTTAAGCATGGATTTTCTAAATTGTGCTGAATAGTATATTTTAGTTATAGAATTAAATTGGTGGAAAGATAAAGAAGTTTGGATCTAGAACAAATTAATAATGTATTGTTGAAGAAAAAAATGAAGCAACCACCTTAATGGATTAAATTGAATATAATAACGTATTTTTCATGTATTCGAGATAATGTTTTTAGATATAACATTTTAAATTAATACTTGATACATCAAATTAACACTATATACATAGAAATAGATACATGACAATAGAAAGTCATACTCCCTCTGTCCCATTTTATGTGGCCCTTTTGTAAGACCCCGAAGATGACCTAGGTTAACTAGATCCTAACATATTGGTATTTTTGTTCTAAGGTCATAAATATGTCTAATATATTGTATCGAGTCAGTAGCTAAAGTATTAGGTGTGTTGGAAGTCAAACGTCAAGGGACGACTAAGACGTTTGATAACTATGTCACCTGAATGTTTAAAATATGGTTCTATGTGTTTATATGTGTTTCATGGTGTTTTAAGGTTCTTAATTGACGTAATATAGCATGTATATGCAGTGCTTAAAGTTTCGTGAAGTTTGGAGGTCAAACATCCAAGGCGTTCGAAAGATATGCCTTGAGTCGACCGTGTACGTCTAGGCAAGTTTCGTCAAGTTTTATGTGTTATTTTTGGATGAAACTCATGTGAGAGGTGTTAAACTTATATACGATCGTATTTGAGTTGGAAACGTCCGGGAAATTATCCCCAAGGACCATCTAAGGGCCCTTGAGGAAGGACCCAAAATTGTTGGCATGACAGCCCCAGGCTGACCCCAAAAGACGGAGCACGCAACGGCCAGTCGTGGCTGTGACGCCCCGTCAAAGGGTTTCGTCGATGGTGACTTAACCATGGAAGGAAGAGGAATCTTGGACAACCACTATACCCAACGAAGGAGGGCTGTGACTTCCCGTCATGGGTGTGACACCCCGTCAAGGGCAGGCGTCACACGCACCTGTGTTCCTGCGCATGCTGTTGTTTACCAATTCACCCCACTTCTAAATTAAGTTATGGACGGTTATTTAAGGTTAATTTGGATATTTTAATTAATTATATAAAGGGTAATCACATGGAAGACCTCATTCTTCAAAATCATAAAACCAAAACTCTTAGAAAATATCTCAAATCTCCATTGAAGACCCAATTGAAGAGGCAGCTTGGTGAGTGTTTTTGTGTCGAAATTCTTCAATCAAAGTGAAGAATTATCATCCTTGAGGTATGACGTTTGATCCATGAAACTCGTTTCATCAAGGATCCCAACTCTCAACATAAAGTGAATTATCCAATTTCATGATTCTACCATGGGTTTATGCATAAATGATTTCTAAACATTGAATTATGATCTAATTTGTATTGTATTGATGATTTAAATCTAAATTACTTATGAACCCATGAATTTGGATGAACCCTAGTTTTTTACTATAATGTGGGTTACTTTATATTAAGCTAATATTGATGAATTGTTATGTAGTTTCTTAAAGGCTTTCTAATGATATAAGAATTGTATTCGATTGTTATCTAATTGATCCTATATTTTTAAACCTAGAATAAATTGATAGATTTCATTGGACTTTATGATTATTTCTTGAGTTGTTGGTTATGGCCACGGGTAAGGCCTTGTGATGTTGAGTTGGACGATTTAGCATTGAATTGAAGTGTGGATAAGAGAATGAAGGTATGCTGCCCGGATTTATTCTATTTGATATTAATTATACTTCGATTCTATTGTAATTGGTATGTTCCACTTATGGTGGGGTGTTATGTGTTTTACTTGCAATAGACGGTGGCCTTGTGATACACTCAAACTTACTTCTCAAATAAGAAGTAAAGCGGTCGTGTCAAGAAATAACCCAACTAGTGAGGTTGGAATCGTTCCCACGAGGAAAATAGTTTAGACTTAACTTCAATCTATTATTACTATTGTTCAGTCAATTACTTCCTTGGAAAGCAAAAATGATAAAAGGGGGGTTTTCTATTTCTAAATAAATGAAAATAACTAGCGAAATTGAAAGAGACACTTAACAGCTTCAAATGTTTGAGTTTAATCAATTAATGAAAGTAACTAGGGTTTACGTGTTCCCCACAGGTTCATAACTTGATAAGTTTAACTATAACAATTCTTTCCTAGTATCTTGCATGCTAAGTGATAAGTTATGTATTTCTAAATCCTTGGTCCGGCATCTAGAAAATTTCACTCCGCATCTTGGTCCGACTACGTGTGTTGCTATCCTAACCCTTATCTTTACCTCATATTAAGCATCGTATTCGATATTTGACTAATTTATTACCTCGTACCAATCAATACTAGCCTATTAGATAGTATACACTAAATCTGTGTTGATAATTGTTTTCCTATTATCTACCTTCTTGGTCCGGCAAGTAGCATTAAGGCGAGCTCTAACGTTGGTCATCCGTTAAAAAGACTTCTAAGTGAAAGAGTTATCAATACATGCAAGACACTATTCTAGAATTGTTATTTTAGTTAGGTTTTACCTCATTATTTGCCTATGGTTCCCACAACCCTAGTTATGGAGTTTAGTTACCCATAGTCATAATCACAATATTCAAATATATGGTATAAGAATTCATGTACTTACTTCAATGAGAAAGAGTAAAATCCGAAAGTTCGCTTGATTAATCAACGAAAATCACCAACAATCAATTACAAGAATCTCAAAATAATCAAGAATCTCACAAAAGGTCTAAAAAATAATCAAGGGTCTAACAATAATCAAGGGCCTAACCAAATAATCCAGAGTCTAACCTCAAAAACGAGATTTTTCGAACTATTTATAAAAAAAAATAAAAACCTAATTACATAAGGACTCTAGTTGCTATAAATCTGTCAAAACACGGTTGGATCGACGGACATCGCGATGGATCATCGTGCTCATGACGGACCGTCATGGACTCCGTCATCCCATACTTGATGCAATTTCTTCTTCTGCTCTTTTCATTACCCTCGACGGCAGGTATGACGGATCGTCACAGGCACACCGGTCCGTCGAGGGTCTTCGTTCCAAAATACTTAAACTCTTGGAATATGGATACTGGACTACTTCTCTGAACTTTATGACGAACCTGCAGGACGGACCGTAATGGATACGACAGTCCGTCACGCTTTCTGTAACCCCACACTTGGTCATACTTCCCCATCTTCCTTCAGTAGTTGCACTACGCTGCCACCTACAGACCGTCACGAGCATGACGGACCGTCACAAGCTCTGTAGGTGGTCTCTTCTACATTTCTTCGCTCAAAATCCTCCGCATTCATCTTTGGACAGATTTCCTACAAATAAGGAGAAACTTACATAAAAATTAGCACAAAAAGGCTTTTGGACACACTAAACTTGAGGAAAAAGTATTAATAATACTGTGAAACCACGGTATATCACCTTATCGGTGCTACTTTATGCAATATTTTGAGCATGACCTTATTGACAACTACTTGAAGATATGTGGCTATTTGTGTAGTTTGGTTATCTGAAGCATGGCATTATCTATATACATGTGATGTTATATAGTCATATATGTATTCATCTAGTTATGTTGCCTTGAGTGATCATGTTAGATTTTGACTTGACATTATGAGTATAGTGTTAGGTTACGTCTTGGTTATTCCTATTTCGCTTTATGAGTCCATGTGGAGTATATTAATGATGTTATGATGTTATATAGGATGACTTGAATATGTTAGGTTGTTTTAGAGGTGTTTCTAGAATGACTTGTATTTATGTGTTAAAAGTGATGTATGTGATTTCTTGTCTTGATTGACTTGTATCTTTTGCGTGAACTATATATGATTATGAATATGTGATGTCTTGATTTAGAGTGTTAGAACTCTTAGTATTGAATATATGAATTACATGTGACCTTAAATGATGATATGAGAGTCTATTATGTGAAAACCTTGGCTTGAGGGCAAGGTTAAGATTGATTGAAGTGTAAGCTGTAATGGTATCCTTCAATGTAATGGAATGATGGACTTAAGGTTAGTTGGCTAGAATGACATCATATTAATCCTTAGCAAAGTCATCATGAGTTTCTTGTCGCCATTGTGAGGTAGCCCTAATGGACCTTCCTTGGTAGGGTAAATGCAATTGGGTTATGAACTTGTTATGGAACCCTTTTATGTGAACCTAATGTATGAATTAGTCTATAAGAACGAAGTCTAGCACCGAGTGAGTATGGTAAAGGAAAGAAATTCTAGTTAAGAATGAGACTAGAATACAACGTATGCCATTCATATTCCTTAACCATGTGCCTACATAAGATGTATCTGAGTTCTACCATTAGCAAGTAGAACAACCTCATGGGAGTAGGATAGAACTCCGGATTCCATGTCTAGCTATCATGGTCTATGACGGTTATTGCCTATTCTCATCATATGGAATACATATTAGCATTTGAGGAGTTTATGGAGTTTAGGTGGTGGTAAGGGACGCTATCTAGACATTGCACAATAGACTTCGAAATTGTTATGTGGAGTTCCTAGGTCTTTTCCAAGACCATTATTTGAATGTCCTTTATTTTATGTATGAGTCTTAATGAAATAAAGACTTATGTAAAGGATTATGTAAATAAATGAGTACCTAATCTAAATTGACTTAAGGATTCCTTAGCTTAAGTGTGGAGAGGGCATAAGGGATGATATCTTAATGTCTTATCTTTGGAAGTCTTGAGAATGACTCTAGTTAGAGAAGTTGGTTGATTTTGTGGACATTATCTAAGCTTTAGGTAGTCTTAAGGATTATTTAGGTAATGCCTAAGAGGTCACTATGGACGTTATCTTCTTGATTTACTTAAGTAGGTCTTTTGATAGCCTTTGGAAAGAGAATATCACATCACCTATCTTTTGATGTATTATGTGAGCATGATTCTATCTTAGGGAGTCTATATGATCTCTTAAGTGTGTGTGTAAGGGATTGTATGGGCGGTCGCTTCACAACTCACTCAAGTGAGACTTAGAGTTCACCTTTGGTAGAAGAATCTTACCTTGATGTTTATGATTGCTTTGTAAGTATGTATGTGAATCATTGTAACTAATCTTGAGGGTCGTTTAGGCACATCTTGAGAGGGTCTATGGTGTTCTCTCTTTGTATGACTTACGTGAATCTTAGGATGACTTTAAGTGAGGAAATTACATGCTAGAAGTATCTTATGTGTTTTTAAATTGATTTATGATGTTATTATGATTATAATATGATTTTAAATGAAACAATGCATATTTCCAATAAAGTCTGTTTTCATAATTTTTATGCATATAGTCATACTTAGTACATGTGGTTGTACTATCTCCATGATTTTGTCTGTTTATATAGTTCTTGGTAGGTAAGGAACTTTGAGAAGTGAAGACTTGGACTTAGAAGATTGTTCAAGAGAAGTTGAAGTATGTCCTCACTTGACTCGAGGGCATATATATGTTCTCATTCAAAGTATTATAATAGACTAAGTATTTCTATATTCGTATTTTGAAGTATGGGTCGTGTCCCAAGTATTCTTGTGTCTTAAGATGATGAGATTGAGACTTATTATTTCCTATTACTTTTATATGAAAGAGGTTTTGAAGACTATATTATGGTTTGTGAAAAGTTTTAATTCCGCACTACTTTTCACTATGTATATGCAATGAATGATATGAAAGATGCTTGTCTAAGAACCGCGAGAGTTCTACGACTCGGGTTACAATCAAAGATTTTAACCTAACTTCTATGGTATGGTTTCAGGTTGTGACAAAACCTTGTATGAAAGCATAGGACGGTGAAAGTAGTTTTAGGAATTAAGAAGTCTCATCAAGTCACGTCTAGTAGAGTCTTGACCATCACTATGAGTCGCGACACATCTATGGGCGAGAAGCTATAGGACGATAGAGTTTTCCTTCTTTTCTACTCCTATATCGTGAGGTAGAGTAAATGTTATGATTATCCTTCTTATGAGTTTCCTTGTTCTTTCTAGGAGATAAATACTAGAAGGATGGCCGTTAGAAGGTTGGAAGAGGAAAGGGTGAATGAGGAGGTTCCCCCTCAAGTTGAGAAAGTGGAGAAAGTTCCTCAAGATTGGCAAGGATTTCAAGGTGCTCGCGATGCCCAAGTGCCTTCCTAAGGTGATCCTATTCCTAATGTGGAAAGAGGTATTGAGGTTCCGGAGATGTCTAATAGGGATATTAGAGAGGCTTTGATTGCTATAGCCCGAGTTGTGATTATCCAAGATAATTTGAATATGATGCCTAGGGTTGTGGAGAACATTATGACATCAAGGTTGAGAGATTTTGTGAGGATGAATCCTCCTATCTTTCTTGGCTCTAAGGTAAATGAGGATCCTCAAGAGTTTCTTGATGGAGTGTACAAAGTTTTGAGTGCTATGGGGGTTACATCTAGGGAGAAGGTGGAGTTGACTTTGTACCAATTGAGGGATTTTTCTCAAATTTGGTACACTCAATGGAAGGATAATAGGCCGGAAGGATCGGGTCTTATTGAATGGGAAAAATTTAAGGAAGTTTTTCTTGGTATGTACTTTCATCGAGAGAGGAGAGAAATTAAGGTGGAGGAGTTTATTTATCTCAAGCAAGGCAATATGAGTGTTACGGAGTACTCTTTGAAATTCTCAACATTGTCTAGGTATGCCCCTTCTATTATGTCCAATTTAAGAGATGAAATGAGTCATTTGTGAAGGGGGTAGCCGACTTAGTGGTGGAAGAATGTCGTACCACCATGTTGCATGATGATATGATCCTAGCTAGACTCCTGGTGTATGCACAATCAATTGAAGAGTCTAAACTTAGGACGATGGCTACAAGTTTGAAAAGGAGTGCTGCTAGTGATGAAAAGCAAACTAGATTTAAGAAGAAGGTTCATTCCCAAGAAAAATCTAGGAGTTCTAAGTTCAAGGTTGAGAAAGGAGGTAATTCCAAGGATGGCAAGCCTACTTGTGCAAATTGTGGCAAGAAACATTATGGTGAGTGTCTATTGGGTACCGGGAGTTGCTTTAGTTGTGGTAAAGATGGGCACAAAATGAGAGATTGTCCTATGATTGCTTCTAGAGGTAGGGAGGGTAAGAAAGTTGCTCCTAGTGTTCCAAAAAATGAAGCTTCAACAAAGAGGTGTTTCTGTGCACTCCGTTCTAGGGTGGAGAAGTCAGATGAGAAGGAAGAGTGATGATGATGTTGGTAAGTTCTCTTACTTTTGTTAAGATATAAGTTCCTTCCAAGTGGGGGAGTCTTGTTTGTAGGTAGGATAAAAGTCCTTGAATTTCTTGCTTGTGCATGGTGTTTAAGAGTTTGGTTGAAATTGATTTTCATTAGCATTGTGTGTTTATGAATCCATGATTATGTTGTAAGATGTGTCTATATGATGTTACTTTGCATATTAGCATGTTTATATCATGAATTGTTTAAAATGAGGATTTTTGAAAAAATTGCTTAAAAATTCACTGTTTCCTTAAAAACTGCATGTTGCCATATTTTTGAGAAATGACTCATTAATTCTTTTGCCTAAAAGTATTGTATTGTGGTTAGATAATGTATATGAGTAGGATATTGAGTATAAAATGAGTTTTTACTATTTGGAATGAAGAATGCGAGTTTTGTAGCATAATGAATTGTAAAATTGTTTTCTAGTTTCTTGTTGTATTGTGGATCTCTTGACTATGTGAAATTGATGTTTTCTTGTGATTATGTGTTGTATGGAATGGCTATTATCTGCTAGTTGAGTCTCTAATCTTGGAAGTGTTCGGAGAGTGGCAAGTGTCATTCGAGGACGAATGTTGTCCAAGTGCGGGAGATTGTAAGACCCCGAAGATGACCTAGGTTAACTACAGCCTAACATGTTGGTATTGATGCTTTAAGGTCCGAAATATGTCTAATATATGGTATAGATGCAGCAGCTAAAGTATTAGGTGTGTTGGAAGTCAAACGTCGAGGGACGACTAAGACGTTTGACGACTATGTCACCTAAATGACTAAAATATGGCTCTATGTGATTATGTGTGTTTCATGGCGTTTTAAGGTTCTTAATTTGAGTTAGTATAACATTTACAGGAAGTGGCTAAAGTTTAGGGAAGTTTGGAGGTCAAACGACCAAGAACGTCCAAGGCATTCAAAATATATGCCTTGAGTCGACCTTGTACGTCTAGGCGAGTTTCGTCGAGTTTTACGTGTTTATTTTGGATGAAATTCGTGTGAGAGGTCGTATTCATATATACGATCGTATTTATATTGGAAACGTCCAGGAAATTATCCCCAAGGACCATCTAAGGGCCTTTGAGGAAGGAGCCAACACTGTTTGCATGGCAGTCCCAGGCAGACCCAAATGACGGAGCAGTCAAAGTCCAGTCGTGGCTATGACACCCCGTCAAAAGGTGTAGTCGATGGGGACTTAACCATGGGAGGGAGAGGAAGCTTGGACAACTACTGTAGCCAAAGACAGAGGGCTATGACTCCCCGTCATGGCTGTGACGCCTCGTCAAAGGCAGGCGTCGCACACACCTGTGTTCCTACACAGGCTGCTGTCCACTTAGGGGTAAATCAGTAAATTCACCCCACTTCTAAATTAATTAATGGACGGTTATTTAAGGGTTATTTGGTTATTTTAATTAATTATATAAAAGGTTATCACATCAAAGACCTCATTCTTTAAAATCATAAACCTAAAACTCTTAGATAATATCCCAAAACCTCCATTGAAGACCCAATTGAAGAGGCAGCTTGGTGAGCGTTTTTTGTGTTGAAATTCTTCAATCAAAGTGAAGAACTATCATCCTTGTGGTATGGCTTTTGATCCTTGAAACTCGTTAGCAACATGTTTTTCAAAGTTTTCTAAAGTAAATTGTCCAATTTCATAATTCTACCATAAGTTCTTGCATAAATGATTTCTAAACATTGAATTATGATCTAATTGATATTGTTTTGATGATTTCAATCTAAATTACCTATGAACCCATGAATTTGTATGAACCCTAGTTTTTTTCTATAATGTGGGTTATTTGATATTAAGCTAATATTGATTAATTGTTATGTACTTTCTTATGGGCTTTCTAATGATATAAGAATTGTATTCAATTGTTATCTAATTGATCCTAGATTGTTAAACCTAGATTGAATTGTCAGATATTTCACTGGATTTTATGATTATTGCTTGAATTGTTGGTGATGGCCATGTTTAAGGGCCCTGTGATGTTGAATTGGACGATATAGCATTGAATTGAAGTGTGAATAAGAGAATGAAAGTATGCTGCCCAGATTTCTTTTATTTGATATTTATTATAGGTCGATTCTATTGTAATTGGTATGGTCCACTTATGGTGGCGTTGTTATGTATTTTACTTACAATTGATGTGGCCTTGTTGGCGTTACTTTATGCAATATTATGAGAATGACCTTATTGGCAACTACTTCAAATTATGTGGATATTTGTGTAGTTTGGTTATGTGAAGCATGACATTATCTGTGAAGTTATATTGTCATAATGTATTCATCTAGTTATGTTGCCTTAAGTGATCATGTAAGACTTTGACTTGACATTATGAGTATAGTTTTAGGTAAATCTTGGTTATTACTATTTGACTTTATGAGTCTATGTGGAGTATATTAATGATGTTATATAGGATGACTTGAATATGTTAGGTTGTTTTAGAGGTTTTTCTAGAATGACTTGTATTATGTGTTAAAAGAGAAGTATGTGATGTCTTGTCTTGATTGACTTGTATCTCTTGCTTGAAGTATATATGATTATGAATATGTGATGTATTGATTTAGAGTGTTAGAACTCTTAGTCTTGAATATATGAATGACATTTGACCTTAAATGATGATATGAAAGTCTATTATGTGAAAACATTGACTTAAGGATAAGGTTAAGATTAATTGAAGTGTAAGTCGTAATGGTATCCTTCAAAGTAAAGGATTGATGGTCTTAAGGTTAGTTGGCTTGGACGACATCATATTAATCCTTAGTAAAGTCATCATGAGCTTTTTGTCGTCATTGTGAGGTAGCCCTAGTGGACCTTCCTTGGTAGGGTAAATGTGATTGGGTTACGAACTTGATACGGAACCCTTTTATGTGAACCCAATGTATGAATTACTCTATGAGAACGAACGCTAGCACCCAGCGAGTATGGCAAGGGAAAGTAGTTCTAGTTAATTGTCAGGCTAGAATAGAAAGTATGCCCTTTATATTCCTTAACCATGTGCTACATGCGATGTGTCTGAGTTCTACCATTGGCAAGTAGATCAACCTCATTTGAGTAGGATAGAACTCCGAATTCCATGTCTAGCTATCATGTTCTATGTCGGTTATTCCCTATTCTAATCATATGGAATACCTATTATCATTTGAGGAGTTTATGGAGTTTAGGTGGACATTGTACAATAGACTTTGAAGGTGTTATGTGGAGTTCCTAGATTCTGTCCAAGATCATTATTTGAATGTCCTTTATGTGATGTATGAGTCTGAATGAACTAATGACTTATGTTAAGGAGTATGTAAATAATTGAGTACCTAATCTAAAGTTACTTAAGGATTCCTTAGCTAAAGTGTGGAGAGGGCATAAGGGATGATCTCTTCATGTCTAATCTTTGGAAGTCTTGAGGATGACTCTACTTAGGGAAGTTGGTTGATTTTGTGGAAATGATCTAAGATTTAGGTAGTCTTAAGAATTATTTAGGTACGAAGAGGTCACTTTGGAAGGTATCTTCTTGATTTACTTAAGTAGGTCTTTTGATAGCCTTTGGAAAGAGAATGTCATATAATCTATGTGTTGATGTATTGTGTGAGCATGATTCTATCTTAGGGAGTCAATAGGATCTCTTAAGTTTGTGTAAGGGATTGTATGAGCGGTCACTTCACAACTCACTCAAGTGAGACTTAGAGTTCACCTTCGGTAGAAGAATCTTACCTTGATGTTTATGATTGCTTTGTAAGTTGTATGTGAATCATTGTAGGTAATCTTAAGGGTCGTTTAGGCTTATCTAGAGAGGGTGTATGGGCGTTCTCTCTTTGTGTGACTTAAGTGAATCTTAGGATAACTTTAAGTGTGGAAATTACATGCTAGAAGTATCTTATGTGTTTCTCAATTGATTTATGATGTTATTATGATTATAATATGATTTTTAAATGAAAAGATGGACATTTCCAATAAAGTCCGTTTTCATGATTTTAATGCATATAGCCATACTTAGTACATGTGGTTCTACTAACTCCATGATTTTATCTATCTATATTGTTCTTGGTAGGTAAGGAACTTTGAGAAGTGAAGACTTGGACTTAGAAGATCGTTCAAGAGAAGTTGAGGTATGTCCTCACTTGACTCGAGGGCATATATATGTTTTCATTCAAAGTATTGTAATAGACTAAGTATTTCTATATTCGTATTTTAAAGTATGGATCGTGTCCCAAGTATTCTTGTGTCTTAAGATGATGACATTGAGACTTAGTATTTCCTATTACTTTTATATGAAAGAGGTTTTGAAGACTATATTATGGTTTGTGAAAAATTTTAATTCCGCTCTACTTTTCACTATGTATATGCAATGAATGATATGAAAGATGCTTGTCTAAGAACCGGGAGAGTTCGACGACGCGGGTTACAATCAAAGATTTTAACCTAACTTTTAGGGTATGGTTTCAGGTTGTGACAACTTTTCACATTTCGAGCTTCAAACAAGTCTATCTTTGACCGTAAGTTTTTCATAGATGCTTTTAACATTTGAATTATCAATAATTATGACATAGTACTATTTATGCAGTTTACAAATATATAAATTTCATAAAAAATTGAAGATTCCATTTGTAAATGTCTGGTCAAAGTTAAATTGTTTGACTCTCCAAAAACGAAAAGTATCACATAAAATGGGACAAAGGGAGTATAAATATATACAACAAATTAACAATATAACATTTAAATTGATACATGAAATCAATATTAGATAATGTATACTCATGTATCTAAGTATTAAGTTTATTGGATACATCATATTTTTATAATAGATACATCAAATTAATGAATTTATTATTTCAAGCGTAATACAATGAAATTAATTAAATGGGAAAATGCACAAGTACCCCTCAACCTAGCCCGAAATTTCAGAGACACACTTATACTATATTAAGGTCCTATTACCCTCCTGAACTTATTTTATAAGTAATTTTCTACCGCTTTTCGGCCTACATGGCACTAATTTGGAAAAAAAAGTCAACCAACGTTCGGCCCACAAGATAGTTCCATGTACGACGAAAAGGGGTAGAAAATTATAAATAAAATAAGTCTGGAGGGGAGGTAATAGGACCTTAGTATACTATAAGTGTGTCTCCGAGATTTCGGGCATAAATTGAGGGGGTACTTGTGCATTATCTCTAATTAAATTGCATACTAGGATATACACGTTCTATCCTTATTAATATTATTATTTATTATTTCAAATGTAACAGAATAAAATAAATTAAATATAGAAACATTTCTTGATTTTCACCTTATATTAAGGGATTTGATTAATATTTACAGAATTAATTGTTCATGTGAATTAAATAAACTTGGATCTCGATATTTAGAATCCTTGGACACGTGTATCTGCCAATAATGTTATATGTATCTCACCATTAATTACATGTATATCAAATCCAAAATATGATTAAAAATGTAATATACAAGCTATCGAGAATCCTATTAATTAGGATTTACAGTAGTGCTATTTATGTAATTTATGTAAGATGCACATTAAATTTAGTAGGTCACTTCAAAAATGAGTTGTGCAGATGGACTACAAAACCACCCAATACAAATTTATTATGTATCCAATTTATAAAATTTTGACTAAATTTAACGGACCATCAATTTTAAAATCATATTAAACACCTCTAAACTTATCGAATTCATAGTTGTTAGGCTGACTCCCCCTCTAAAGAAGTTTATCTAGTCCTATATTTTGTTGTATATACAATGCCAAGGCTGACTCCGAACCTACGAAGAATCTTATCTAATTTCATATTCAAATGTAGTTTGGTGTATAATGTCAATGTTTCTTCTTTTTTAAAGAAAGAATTTATTATTTGGATCAAACATTTATTATCATGTCATGTCATAGAAAAGTTGTTGCCGTTACCCGACAATCTCTGACCCCTCCCAAGACATTCTTCATGTTGTTCTTGAAAATCGAACTCATGATCTTGATTGTGATAAAACTCATTATGATCAAGTAGTTATACCAAAATTAACACTTATAGTCAATCATATTAAGGGCATAAATTTATATTGTTATTCAATACGACATACATTAGTCATGTTTGATCATGACTTTGACCTGGGTAATCCTAGCCCTCTAGTGGGCCCTGCCATAGTCAAGATGTCGACATTACAAAATAATACCCCTCCCAAAACTTGCTTCATGTAACATGTCGTTTTTGCAAACCGTACTCCTAACTTTCAAGGGCAGACCTATTAAGTCAGACGCGGGTGCTTGAGCACCCATTGACTCTGGAATTTTTATATATCTAGAAAATAAGATACATATGTTAATAAAATAGAAATGAGCACCCACACATTGAAAGCAGTTGTTGGTGTTATACCTTGAATTAAGAGGTGCGCGAAGCCAATTGCGAGGGTTCGAATCCCGCCAGCCACATTATCACATTCCTTTTTCTTAAATTTTTCCAGCGAATTGTACACCTTTTTATATTTTATTTTTTTGTTTCCTTTTTCTTATTAAGGGTTTATTTAACTCCGAATATTGTACTTTTTCTTTACTTTTCTTTTTCTAAAAAAAACCGACGAATTTTACGCCTTTTTTTTTAATTTTTCCTTTTTCTAATTAAGAGCTTATTTAACTTCAGATTTTGTAGTTGTTTTGACTTTTCTTATTCTTACTTGTTTTGATTTAAATATAAGTAATGATGCTATTATTTATCGTTTTCAACACATATAAAGTCGTCGAGCACAATTATAACTTGACAATTAGTAGTAGGTCATTGTGACTTATAAGTAGAGGTTATTTTTTTATGATGATAATATTGATCGTTGTTTTATTTTTTCTTACTTTTTTTATTAAAGAGTTTGAGTTAGTATACGTTTACTTTTTTTTATTATAGAGTTTATGTTAGTATATATTTACCATATGTGATTGCTAACATGTTTATGTTAAACGATGTGAGCACCCACAACCTTTAAATCCTGGATCTGCCACTGCTAACTTTAACTATAATGTCACTTTTAAAGATTAAATAATTACCATCATATTCTTAAAATTTATGTAACTAATAGCAAGATACACTACAAAAAAACACCTAAATTGTGGGTGTTTCAAAGTAGAGGTTAGCTGCAACCCACAAAAATTAGATTAAAGAACGGGGGTTTGAGAGCTCCTAAATATAAAAGTAAATTAGCGGGGGTTAAACCCCTGCCATCTAGAACCAAAAAAGTCTAAATAAATAGATGGAGTTTAAACACCCGGAGAATAATTTTCTTTATTTCAAAATATAAAATATTGTGATATATTTAATTTTCATTCTAAAAGTCAAAGGTTATTTACTAGAGAGAAACTATTTTAATTCAAAAATATAAAACATAGCAAGATCTGAGAACTTCACTCCATCACTCACTCGGGATTCTTAGAAAAAAGTGACATTAAGGTTTCAAAATAAATGGGTGGTAAAATAATCTTATGTATTGGGTGTAGGTGACAATTATGTGATTCATGATTAAGGATTGTGGAGTTTCCCTCAAGTTTATAAGTTGACAGTTTGGTCCACTAAATTAAATAAAGGGTAAAAGGGTAATTTCACAATACCTAATTTGACCAACTTTTGGTGGGGATTAAATGAATGGTAAAATGGTAAATTGACTATACCAAACCTAATTTAACCAATTTTGGGGGGAAAATATCGAGTCAAAAGAGGAAATAAAAGATTTTTTTTCCGCCTCCAGCCGTCGTATTTGTCCTCCTCCTCTTCTTCTTCTTCTTCTTCTTCTGCTCTCGTCTTTTCTTGTTTGCTTTCCTTTCTTGCTTCTTTCTTCATATTCCTCTTTTTCTTCTTCTTCTTCTTCTTCTTATTTTTGTACATTGTGGGTCTTCGCTGGTAGTGCTTGTGCTTTCTTCTTCTTGAATCAGTTTTTTACCTAATCTGTAACTGGTGAACCGAATTTCGTTTTGTTCAATTAGAATTACTGCATAAGCATTATACAACATTGTTTCTGGTAAGTACATTTAATAGTTTTTTTAAAATCAATTATTATCCTCTTATCTGGGTACCTGCATTTTTTCAATAATTTGCATTCGCGTTTCCAACATATTGTTGTATATGTTGCAACAGTTGACTATTATAACATATTATAGTTATATGTAGCAACATGTGATTTATTTTCACAACAAAACAGTCATATGTAGCAACATATGACTTACATCTCGCAACAGAATAGTCATACGTAGCAACATGTAATTTATTTTCACAACAGATCAGTCATATGTAGCAACATATGACTTAATCACGCAATAGAATAGTCATATTTTGCTACATATGATATAACTAAAAAATGTATCAACATGTTGATTTATTTTCCACAATAGAACAGTTATATGTAGCAAATATGACTTCCATCTCCCAACAGAATAGTCATATGTTGCTACATATGATATATCTAAAAAATGTAGCAACATGTAATTTATAACAGTCATATGTAGCAACATATGACTTACATCTCGCAACAGAATAGTCATATGTTGCTACATATGATATAACTAAAAAATGTAGCAGCATGTGATTTATTTTTCACAACAGAACAGTCATACGTAGAAACATATGACTTACATCTCGCAACAAAATAGTCATATGTTGCTGCATATGATACAACTAAAAATGTAGCAGCATGCGATTTATTTTTCACAATAGAACATTCATATGTAGCAACATATGACTTACATCTCGCAACAGAATAGTCATATGCTGATATAACTAAAAAATGTATCAACATGTTGATTTATTTTTCACAACAGAACAGTCATATTTAGCAACATATGACTTACATCTCACAACTGAATAGTCATATGTTGCTACATATGATATAATTAAAAAATGTAGCAACATGTGATTTATTTTTCACAACAGAATAGTCATATGTAGCACAATATGACTCAAATATCGCCACATAATAATCATATGTTGCTACATATGCTTATTCTTCATAATTAGTAATTGTTTTTTTTAATTACTTTCTTCAGGTACAATATCATTATTTGTAGGGAATGATTGTCGTGGTGAATGAGTCAAGGAGAAAATTGATTCATATGGTGTTGAAAGGATAGTAAAAAATGAGGAGTTGGTTCAGTAGGGATGTATGTCGAAAGAAACATTTTGTATGATGAGTTATTTAATTTAGTTATGCAAAAGTCTGGATACCATTGTAAACCACAAGATTTTGTCCTGAGTTACATTCCCCATTTTTTTCATGATGAGAAGGTTTTACCTTTAAGAATAACTGATCAATGTAGTTTAAGTGTTTATTAGGAAGGAACAGGAAAACCGCCAATATTAAGAGTCTACGTGGAAGAAACTCCTATCGAGGAGGATCATAATGTAGACCAAGGCCAACAAGATATGTTTAATGATGAATTTCATCCTTCGGACATGAATAATCCTAATGATGAAATTGGAATAGGTGAAGGTGAAGGTGAAGCTCAAGTTGAAGGGTCGTACCTTGAGAGCAAGTTTCCTCCCACACCTATAGTTGATAGCAACAATCCATGTGCTTCTCAAACTTCACGTGTGAATAATGTTAAAGATGATGAAACATGATTTTATAAGGGAATAAAATTCAAGAACGAGCAAGAACTGGAAAATTCATTGAAATTTGCTTGCTTGAAAAAAGATTTTAGACTGAAAAAAGGTGATCAATTCTCGTAATGTGTTTTCCTTTAGATGTTCATATACGGATTGCAATTGGTGGCTGAGGGCTGTGAAATTTACAAGTAGTGACAGGTTTGCCATTAGAATCTACGAAAAGTATCATTCGTGTGGTTCAGAGCATCTTACAAGCCATAATCCAAACTCCACGACAAAAGTCATAGGTAAGTACTATGAAAATAGGTTTCCCAATGGTAAAGGCCCATCCACACGAGACATGTTAAATCAAATCCGCACATAATTGGGTTGTAAGGTAAGCTATTGGAAGATTTATAAGGGCATGGAGAATGCTAAGTCTAATGTTAGGGGAACACATGAGCACGGGTACGCAGTGCTTAATGCGTACCTCCATATGCTTAAAGTTTCTAATCCAGAAAGCAAGACAGCATTGTCGCTCGATGAAAATGGAGATTCGAGTACTTCTTTGTATCATATGCTGCTTGGATAATTGTTTTTCAAGAAATGAGAAAAGTAATAGCCGTTGATGGTACATTTCTAAGGAGCATGTATGGAGGAGTTCTGCTATCGGCAGTGGAACAAGATGCCGAGAATCATATATTTCCAGTGGCTTTCTATGTCGTGGACAAGGAATGTGATGCCTCATATGAATATTTTTTTTCAAAATATGATAAGCTTTATAGATGATACTAATGAGTTGTGCATTATATTTGATAGGCATCCAAGTATTCGAAAGATGGTTTCAAGAATCTAACATGCATCTCATTATGGTTGTTGCATGAGACACCTTGGGGAAAATATTCGAAATAACTTTCACAATTCATAGGTAGTGTCCCATTTTTATAAAAAAGCAAAGGCGTACGATATATGTGAGTTCAATGACCATTTCAATCAAATAAGATATTTGGTACCAAAGGCCGCTGAAGCTCTTGAACGTATTGGATTACACATGGAGTAGGGCATTTTGCTCGGAAAATAGGTACCATCTCAATTGAGTTTGTTTTTCTTCATGTGTTTTGTTTGAATTTTATCTGTTGTTGTGTAGATATAACATTATGACGTCAAACGTCACAGAATCGGTGAATGTTATGTTTGATGTTGAAAGAGAATTTCCCATTGTCGCTCTATTTGATGAAATAAATAGGAGACTTGCATTGTTATTTCACCATAGGCGTGTAGAACTGGTGCACTCCGCAAATAGATTTGTTCCTTCAGTTGAAAAAGACATATCAGAGTATGTCAACGCGGGCAACAAGTTGTTGGCCCATCAAATCGCTAACTACAAGTTCAGTGTCACTGGTCATGGAGATGTTGCTACTGTGGATCTACAAAAAATAACTTGTACTTGTAGAATTTTTGATTTGGACAAAATACCTTGTCCACATGCCATGACAGCGATTCGATCCCAACATGGTGATGATTTTGAAAATCAGATATAGTTGTACTCAACTCCATATTATTCAATGGAAAAATACATAGTGACATATTGTCAGGAAATTCACCCGGTGCCAACTGAAGATTCTTAGATTGTCCCTTTGGATATCACACAGAGAGAAATACCTCCTCCATATATTGATCCAAGTGAACCCAGAAGAAGGACATATAAGATACGACGTGAAGTTGGTGAATCATTTCCAACAAGAAAAAAATAAGTGTTCAACATGTAGGGACTTTGGCCACAAAAAAACTACACGCCCAAATCGAAATGCCTCATAAGAAGTGTTAAACATTGTGTTGTTGAATTTTAATGAATGTTCTTTCTTATTTAAAAATGATCTCTATAATATAATCTTGTTTAGAAATGTCCCAATGGGTGATTTGTTGCTCTTTTTTATTTCTGTGTCAACACATGTCAAATGTTGCTACAGGATACACTAGATGTGGCAACATATGCAACAAATGTTGCTACAGGCGAATTATCTGTAGCAACATATGTCACATGTGGAAACATATTATATTACATATGGTGAAAATGTTGTCTTCACTTGTTTCGTACTTATTTTTGAATTATGTTATAAAAAATTATGGTCGTACTTAACACTCTTCATTGTTATAGCTTATTATTATTGATTATTTATGCTCTAAATCACTAAAATTTGGTTCAAATTTTCATTTTTCATTTCCTAAATCGATCGAATTGTCTATTAATGTCTCCTTGATTTTTCAATTGTAGCAACATATGCAGTTTCTGTTGTTAAATTCACAACATATAACGAAACTGTTGCAACATATAATTATAACAAATGACTTTTTAGGGGCTTAATTCAATTTAATTGTCATGTAATTCGATATGTAACACCAACGTATAGTTCTACAACATGTATAAGTAACAAATTATGGTCGTTAACAACACTCTCCATTGGATTATAACAATTATATTTATAAAGACAATCATTTCACTAGTTCATCGTACATTGTCCTAGTAAATTCATATGATAGTTATATAACACCCTTCTAAATCGTTGTTCCAAATGTTATACCTTATTATTATTGATTATTTATGTTCCAAATCACTAAAATTTGGTTCAAATTTTCATTTTTCTTTTCCTAAATCGATCGAATCATTTGTTAGTGTCTCCTTGATTTTTCATCTGTAGCAATATATGTAGTTTCTGTTGTTAAATTTGCAACATATAACGAAATTGTTGCAACATATAATTATAACAAATGACATTTAGGGGCTTAATTCAATTTAATTTTCACGTAATTCGATATGTAATACCAATATATAGTTCTACAACATGTCTAAGTAACAAATTATGGTCGTTAACAACACTCTCCATTGGATTATAGCAATTATATTTATAAAGACAATCATCTCACTAGTTCATCGTACATTGTCCTAGTAAATTCATATGATAGTTATATAACACCCTTCTAAATCGTTGTTCCAAATGTTATACATTATTATTTTTTATTATTTATGTTCCAAATCACTAAAATTTGGTTCAAATTTTCATTTTTCTTTTCCTAAATCGATCGAATCGTTTGTTAGTGTCTCCTTAATTTTTCATCTGTAGCAATATATGCAGTTTCTGTTGTTGAATTTGCAACATATAACTAAACTGTTGCAACATATAATTATAAGAAATGACTTTTTGGGGCTTAATTCAATTAAATTGTCACGTAATTTGATATGCAACACCAATATATAGTCCTACAACATGTCTAAGTAACAAATGTGGTCGTTTACAACACTCTCCATTGGATTAGCAATTATATTTATAAAGACAATCATCTCACTAGTTCATCATATATTGTCCAAATAAATCCATATGATAGTTATATAACACCCTTCTAAATAATTTTTTCAAATGTTATACATTATTATTATTGATTATTTATGTTCTGAATCGCTAAAATTTGGTTCAAATTTCCATTTTTCCTTTCCTAAATCGATCGAATCGTCTATTAGTATCTTCTGATTTTTCATCTGTAGCAAAATATGCAGTTTTTGTTGTTAAATTGGCATATATAATGAAACTGTTGCAACATATAATTATAACAAATGACACTTTTAAAAGTGGCCCAATGATAGGCAAAGCCCATTCTTTTTAACAAAAAGTAAAATAGGCCCAACCCATTTTAAAATACGTTTTCATTTTCATTTTAAGAATAGGGTTTTCAAATTTTTGATCTTTGCCGCTTCAGTTTTGACGTCTTTTTTCAAATCTAATTTGATTTCTGTCATTCACACTATTCTATATTTTATTTGCCTTTGGTTAAACCAAATTTTGGTAATCCAATGATATGATGTCAAATGCTATACTAAGTCGAATTTCTGATGATGAAAATGATACAATGTTGAATGTTAAAATATATCGCAAACATGGAGATCTACTTTCAATGCAAACTTCGTGGTCAAAAGACAATCCAGGTCGCAGATTTTGATCTTGTCCATGATATCGTGTATGTGTGTTTATTTCTAAAATATTTTGGAGATTTCAGATCTCTTTATTTTTTTTAATTAAAATTTATTTCTTTGTGGTATTTTAGGAGAATTCATGCAACTTCTTTAGATGGAGGGATTGTTAAGATGTTGATATACGATCCAAGTTCGTTATTCTCCGATTGGCGAACAAAATTAAGGAGGTGGACACTGTTGATGAAAATCATATCAAAAGACGTACCAAATGGGGAATGAAGGAGAAGAAAAATACCAAATGTTGTATCATCTGGAAGCTAATGTTGGTGTTCTTTGTTTTTTTCTATATTTTTAAGCATTACCAAGAAGAATTTTGTAGAGGATACAAAATTATTATGTAGTTGTGTACAACCAATACAATTATCATAGTTGTGGAATTAAATAGACGTAGTTTTGCACTCCTGATCAAAAAACAAATTATTATGTATTCGTGATGAAGGAATGTTGTGATATACGCTTCAGTTGTAGCAACAGTTGACTCAAATGTTGCTACATATAATCATTCGAAACAACATATGATCTACATATAATCATCAGTGGCAACATATGCAACAAATATTGATACAGGCGAATCATCTATAGCAACATATGCCACATGTTGTGATGGACTAATGTTGCGATACACGCATCAGCTGTAGCAACATCCGACTCAAATGTTGCTACAACTGATTCGTCTGTAGCAACATATGCCACATGTGGTGACGTACGAATGTTGCGATATACGCATCAATTGTAGAAACATATGACTCAGATGTTGCTACATATAATCATCTGTAGCAACATCTGACTCAAATGTTGCTACATATAATCACCTATACCAACATATGACTCAAATGTTGCTACAACTGATTCGTCTGTAGCAACATATGTCACATGTTCTGACGGACGAATGTTGTGATATATGCATCAGCTGTAGAAATATATGACTTAGATGTTGCTACATATAATCAGTTGTAGCAACGTATGACTCAAATGTTGCTACATAAAATCATCTGTAGCACATATGCAACAAATATAGCTACATAAAATCATCTATAGTAACATCTGACTCAAATATTGATATAGGCGAATCATCTGTAGCGACACATGTCAAATGTTGTGATAGACAAATTGATAAAATAAATATTGTCTTTAATTACATTGTCTTTAAGATAAAATAAAATAACATATTTGAAAATTAAACATTGTCTTTAATTACAAGCATAATGTTAAGGCTTTAAGCATTTAGATATTATCCCATTAGCCCAAATATATTGCATCCGTTTAATTAGATTGTCACATAACAGTGAACTGGGTGGATGCAATTTTGTTCGACTAGTCAAGTGCTCAATGAATGCAATGGAATATGACCCGCACGCTGCTCCACTTGCATTTCGTACCATAGGGTTCTATTCGACCGTTAAATTCCCATGGTTGAGTGAGAAACTTCTCTGGCAAATGATTCATTATTCCACTCTGTTTCAGCAATTTAGGCAGCAACTCGAACACAGATTGTATGAGTGTGAAAAACTTGTCATTTTCCGTAACCACTAGGATGCAGTCATAAACATTGATCAATCCCTCGTGCAAGAGAATCTCAACAGTCACGAAATGATTACTCAAAATGTTCATGATTGTCAAAATCCTTTTTGCGTCAATCCAATCCATGCCTTCAGGAGTTGGCCTAATACCCCTGACATAGTTAATCATAACATCATCCCATACAAAGTCATCTAGTAACTGCTCATGCTTTAACCACATGACATTGTTTCCTCATCGCTCATTTGATTATATCTATGTAGAAAGTTTATACAGAAGTTGAGATCCAGAATTCTATCCCTGGGATCATAGTAGTTCGGGTATTTCCAATGACTCTGAATCACGAGGTTAAGGATTTCGTCAATATATTGAAATAAAAAATAATATTAAATAGTTAGAAAGAGTATTCACTGAAAAGACATACGAAATAGTTAATAATATTAAAAAGTAGAATTACCAGTCTTTTCACCAAACAGTTAGGCTTGTGATGTTCCTGAAATCTTGACCGGTAAAAACATGCATGTCGTATTCTATTTGAATATCTTTTGCACCGGTCACCTTAATTATTGCTTCTTTTTCAGCTACAGAGGGACGCCTATAAATATTTAACTTTTTATACTCCGTCACCTCTTCCTCCATTACGGCCCCTGGAATTTCTCCAAACATCTTCCTCTTCAAATTTTGCATTGCCTTGGAAAATGATTCTTTTCTCCGCTTGGACTTTGGAGTACATGCATGCTGCACATTCTTTGATACAATGTCCTTCACACCCCTCTTGCTTTTAAATTCATTGACAGCTTCACTTAATTTTTGTAGATACATTATAGAATATTCATCATGTTTCTTACACTTCTCATAGAGGAAGCCACAACATCATCTACACGAGGTATCCCCTTCATGTTGTCTTGCACCAGCACCACCAGCAGCACCAACACAAGCAGCAGAAGCAACACCAACACCAACACCAGCACCAGCACCATCATCAACATCAACACCATCATCAACATCAAAAACAACTAATTCATTACTGACTTCATTAGGAACTCTCTCTCTTTTGATGGGTGTTGCTCCATCCAACATCATTTTAACTCAATTCACAACAAGATCAAAAATGGTTTCAACTAACCCTAGAGTTATTAGATATGACATTTGCAATTCCTCTTCTGTTGGGGTAATCCATGGATGGACTACCTAAAATAGTAAAAATGAGTCATCAATAAGAATTTTTTGTTGCTACAGATGAATTGTCTGTAGAAACATGTGTCACAAATGTTGCTAAAGATGAATTGTCTATCACGACATGTGTTACAAATATTGCTACAGATGAATCATCTGTAGCAACTTGTGGCAAATATCGCAACACATGATTCGTCTGTAGCAACATTTGTGTCACATGTTGCTACAGATGAGTCATGTGTTGCAACATGTGACACAAGTTGCGACAAATGATTCATCAGTAGCAACATTTGTGACACATATTGCGAAAGACAATTCATTTGTAGCAACAGATTAATTATCTGTAGCAACATGTCACACAAATGTAGCAACATATGCCTGTAATATTGAATAATAACTTACTGCATCAAAATGAGGGGTTAAAAAGATCTGGAATATGCCCTTCTTTGGTAGTTTTTGTTCTTGCCATTAACCATCATATCATCCTTAGGGAC